>PVJD01010431.1:8899-53795 GCA_004026545.1 Mormoops blainvillei | reverse complement strand
ACCCTGCCTGGGCTCTAAAGCAATCTGAGATGGCTGCCACTTGTGCTGGGCTTGGAGATTCCCAGGTTTGAAGCCAAACTGTGAATCTAGTCTGGCTGTTGTAGTGCTGGGGGTAAGGCTCACTGAGGTCAGCTGTTGCTTGTTTGATAGGATTTAGGAAGTTGTGAAGCATGAGCCAAGACCAGTCATTCATATGGAAGAGCAATTTGGGTGGACCCCCTAAGTTGGGTGAGGCAGAGTTTCTGGGGATCTCCAAGGCAGGTCAAACAGCGTTTGCCAGGCTGATGGAGTCTCAGATATGGCACCAGCTTGCTGGCTCTGGCTCTGGCTCTGTGGGGGAAGGGTTTAGAACAGGGACAATGGCCTCTGCCTACCTTGATGCCAGACACTTCAGTTACTTTATGCCACTGGTGCCTTTCACACTGCTACCCTGCTGCTGGAGCTCATAGGGAGTGAGTCTGAGTAGGTGAGTCCATATGTGGGTTCTTTAAGAGGAACCTTAAAACACTACTTGGGGCTACAGAACTTTCTTCCACCTACTCAATCCCCACTGGTTTTTGCAGCCAGAAGTCCTGGGGACATATCTTTCTGGCACTGAAACCCGGGCTGGGAATACCTGGTGTGGGGCTGCGACTCCTGGTTCCTGAGATATCCCTCCCAAATTTTTATCCACTACACGAGGGTGAGGGGCCAGCTCATTCCACATCTGCACCCCTTCTACCAGTATGGATGGATGTGGTTTCTTTAATTCCATAGTTGTCAAATTTCCATTCAACTCGATTTCTGACAGTTCTGAGGGATGGCTGTTCTATATTTTAGTTATATTTTTGATATAGTTGTGCAAAGAGGCAAGTCATGCCTGCCTATGCCACCATCTTGAATGGAAGCCCCTCAGCTCTGTTCTAAAGCTTGGCCTGAGCCTGTGGATCAATGAGTTTGCCCTGATTAAGTAATAGCCTTCTCATTTCCACTTGAAACCCTAAGTCTACACAAAGAGCAAATTATTTCCCCAGATTGTTAAAGTTTATTAACTGACCCTGATACCGTAATATTGAAATTGCAAATTTGGTGAGCATTAAAATGTATCTTCCTTCCTGAAAATTTGAAAAATTGAATAAAAGGACTGAATAAGGCCAAATCCTTATGTGGTCTTGGCCTAGTCATTTAACCTCTGTGGTCCAAAAGACATCTTATGAATTAATTAATGATTGAAAAGGGCTTCAAAAGTGCTATGTAAGTGATGAGCATTATTATAAGGCCCATGGGAATCTGAGACAAAGCAGGGAGCCAAACTCCACTGAGGGTTGAGGATTATATCCTCAATTGAGGATTATAACCTAGAAGCAAATATAAGCATTTAGGAATGTGAAGGAACTATTAATATTGGTTACTATGATGTATTTGTTTTTTCTAATCGAGATTGAGGTGAGAAACTGTTAAAATGTTGATTCGGTTTTAAAACCCATGCAAGTCCAGATGCTCTCTAAGTGGTTACACTTCAGCAAACGCCTGCACATTAAAACAAAATCAAAAGATCGAAGCAAACTGGAACTGGAGAAGAAGCAGGTGCATAAAACAAATGCTGTCAGCATATGCGTGAGCACAAACAATTAATTGTGTTCATGTAAGTCATACAATTGGCATTTGCAGATGTCCATATATACAGTTCAAATTCTGCAAAAATAAAACCTCTTGAACCCACCTAATTTTAATATTATACTCATTAGAGAGATAAAACCTCTCTCAAATCACTACCCTGTGGTGGCCCTCCAGGCCAAGAAGCTTAGTTTTCTGTTTCCTATCTCTCAACAAATGGACCCCTGGCTTTAAAGGGGTTGGGGGGCAGCCACTGATCCCTATAATTATAAACAAAATGAGGCACTAATTCGTTTCTTTTAAAAAATTCACTCAAATTAAGCTATTAAGATGTGGCTGTAATGTCTTCTAAAGGAATAAAAAAACTACTTTAACAACAAAAATCAAGAAATAACCCAGTCAAGCTTTTTTCTATCTAAACAATGCCTGGCTTCAGGAATTATAAAAGAATGGTTTTGCCTGATTCAAAAAGCAGCTTTTAGTGTCCAGGCCCGACCTTTTATTTTTATGCCTGCATGGCACTTTACAGCTACCAGCCCTGTGTGGTCTTTGGTTTACCAGGCAAAAGTGGAGCTTTCTGGACTGACAGCTTCTCCTCTCCCGGTTGTCATGATCTGTGGACAGGTAGCTGCCACCATGGAGTTTAGGACTAACATGCTCAATTTGGAGACTCAAAAGGTAAGACATACCAGGAAATCTTTCCGCCTTCCTAGATATTTCCTTTTTAAATGAGAACAAATGTTTGATCTTCATATGGTTGTGCTGCTTTTGTTGCTGATAATTCTGGTGTAGTTGAATAACAAATTATGGCCAAAGAGACATTCAGGATTGTCTGGGCATATAATGGTCCTCTAGCAATACTCCCTACTTGAGTTAACATGGTCCTCAAAGGAACCACAGGACCTTGTTCAACATCTATATCATTAATTACATGATAAAAATGTTAAGTGCTCAAAAATTTGGTGAAACTCATCTACAGGCATTCATTTGGAAAGATCACTGTGATTATAATGGGAGCCAACCCATGTGGTCTTGGGGCACAGAGACTCAGCTGTATGTATTTGGCCTTCATGAACCTTTGAGTGTCAAAGGTAGTTTGTAGAATTCTGCTTCCCTGACAGATGGTAGGCAGGTAAGTAGATAGATGATAGATAGATAGATAGATAGATAGATAGATAGATAGATAGATAGATCTCTAATAAAAATGCCCTTTTATATTCTTCCCGAATCTGTTCAAGCTCCTGAAATAGCAGGAGAAGTGGGAATAGGAGAATCTCCTGAAAGGTTAGAATAATTAAGGACAATTTCAACGGAAAGAAAAGAAAGATTTTAAACCTTGCATTAAATATAAATTATCTTATATTTTGAAAGAAAAGCACCCAAGAAGTTAAAGCCTTCATGGTGACCACCTGAGGAAATCTTAGATCCTAACTTTGCTCTCATGTTCTCAAGTCTTCAAGAGCAATTTCTTTCTAACAATGTGTCCTCTTCTATGACCACGTTTTGAGAAACCCCACAGGATCCACTCCTTCCGCAGCAGTACATTTCCCTGGTCTGAGATATTTAGCCTGGATTAATAACGAGGTGCCTCCAGGATAACAGATCACAGTGGCCTTTGGCACTTCACATTCCAAGGTGTGTGTTGGAGCTTTGACTCTCAAGTTCAACAACAGAACACAGCATGGGTGTGGGTTTCCCTTCAGGCCATGAGTTGAAGACATACCTCTCCCTGTTCTGAACAGGTAATTCTTGCATCTCTCTCTCTCTCTCTGTGTCTCTCTCTGTCTCTCTCTCTCTCTCTCACACACACACACACACACACACACACACACACACAACTAAAGGACAATGGTGAAGAGGAGAAATATTTTTCTAACTCAGTCTTAACTCACAGTGAAGGCAGATATATTTTTCAGAGCAGTGCTAATTCTTTTCCTTTATTCTTCCTTGCCTAACCCTCTCTCCCATTTATAAATTATGTCCCACTGGCCTTTCCTGAGATCGGAAACTGACTCATTAGGAAGCCAGAGATCTCTTAAAAATCCTTAACCCCACAAAGACCTTCCTGAATGTTTCATTCATTTATTCACTTATTCATTCAACATATATTTATTACTTCCTACAGGCAACATGCTAGGAGTTTGGAGTACAACAGTGAACACAGCTCCACGCAGTGTCTCGCCTTAATATAGAGCAGATTTACAGGGGCATGGCGTCCTCCTCCCCGTGCTCTGGGCAGAAAAGAGTGTAGAGATTTCTTTCAGCTACATTTGTTAGAAGCCACATAGAAAGCACTCCCTGAATGAGTTATAACTTTATCATTGATTTATACCGGGTTGCCTTTTATCTGGAGTGCGATTGGTACAGAATTACTGTAACAAAAAGCAGTGAACTATATGATCCTGGGAAGGCCTTTCAGATTTTTCCGATTCTATAATCAAATGATCATAGTGTCAAAGCCCAGAGCTCAAAGATTATCTAGCCTTTCACAGATGAAAGGACTGAGGGATAAAGATGTGAAGGGTTTTGTCCAAAGTGAAACAAGTTATCAGCAGAAGAGGGAGAGCTAGCTGGGTCTACTGTCTGCTAGTTTTAGGCTCTCTCCATCACATCCTACTGCCTTATAAAGAAAAGCTGCCTTCTGAAATCCTGTTTCTAGCTGTTCTGCTAAAGCTGCTGGTCACTACTGGTCAGTCCAAGAGTAACTCAATATTCCCTATGTTGACCTCTTTCTAACTCTACTCACACTCAGAAACAGAGGCTAATAAATATGCCACCAACTGTCTTACAATGCTCCACCTGAGGGGAATCAGCATTCTTCTTCCAAAGGAAAATGTGCAAGTGTATAAAACCTAGCTGAACAAAAAGCAGCAAGAAACAGCTAATTGGGGGACATTTACTTGTTCTGATTATTGCATTGGAAGCCAGAACCTTTTAAAGTTACCTAAGAAGAAACCACCGAGAAAGAGCAAGAAGGCAAGGTCAGGAGGTCTTTGGAAATTGCATGCTTTATATTTTTATTAATTAGCAGGTGAGGGTAATGACAGATAAACTGCACCCTGCCATAAGGCATCCAAGGCTATGGGAGCTGACGCTCTGATTTTCCCACAGGTACCACACGTACCACATACTTCATTCATTAAAACTGAATGAATAGACGACATGGTTTTGTTATTAAATGTCTGAGTGTTTACATTTTTTTACTGATTCATACAACTAGCGCTTACATCTTGAAATATATAAAATGGAAATTAGGTATAAGCAACATAATCAGCATCGCCGCTCTATCATTGAGAAAACAATTTTGGAAGGGAAAGAAAAAGCCCAGGGTTTGAAATTGTCCTCTTACCCCTGGTTTTCAAATCCTAATCTGAAGGGGTTAGTGGGGGTTAAAGACCACTTTACCTTGGGATGTGTGTGCACACATTTTTAAGTTTTTATTAGGTGCTCTTTTATTACCTTTATGCTTGAATCCCTGGTGACTACATTCCATTTTTAATAAGCTAGAAATCACATCAAGTGATTGTTCGGTGGTTGCAGTTAACTAGCAGGCCAGTCGCTGAGCCGAAAGGTTGGCCGCTGAGCTCACCGAGGAGGCTGGGGAGAAAGCATGCTGGCTCGGCCTCCCCGTTTTCCATGGAGTCCCTTTCATTGGGCTGCTCATTCAGAATCAAAGGGATTTCAAGCTCATTAGGCTCCTTGGAGGAAGGGGGTAAAGGAGAGAAGGGAGCATTTGGCTACTTGATATCAGGAAAACAGAAGACTTGGCTGAATACAGCCTTACAGTGCATTATTATTATTGCCATTGCTATTCTACTTTTGTTTACGAACATGGAGTCTTATTGATAAAAATAAACAGGTCTCTCAGCCAGGAGGTCAACAGAACTCGCTAATATAATCCCTGTTCTAAAGACACATTGGGTTCCATGCTCTGTTCCACCATCTCTCTCTTTTATGCATAGGCCCATCTGGGGTCAGGAGGAGGCACAGAGATTAGGAGGGTCTTGCAGGAATCCTAAACGATCCCTGTCATCCCTGTGCCAGCCATTAGACAGGGACGGTGTCTTTGGCATACGTCTACATGTCTGTGCGTGTGGGCTGAGATGCATTCCTCACATCTGAAAAAGGTGCTAACTAACTTTCAGTCTACTGCCTCCCAGCACTGTGCTGCTAACAACATGTCACTATCAGCTGTTTCTACACAGGTCGAGGAAGACTGGGATGTGGAAGATGTTGCAAATGCGGCCTTTGCCACAGGCTAGGTGAGGGTTCAATAATGCCTGAGGTTGGCCAAGAGGTTTTGCAGGGAGTTAAATAACATAGATGAGCACAAATTCAGAAAGATTTTAGATTTTGCACAAATCGGCAGGATCCCCCCAAAGTCAGTGTAGGCTTCAACATCTGGCAGTTTTGATGGTCTGCTTAAGAATCTCACTGCATTGCTACTCTGTGTAGCCACGGGGAAGAGGGCTTACCAGCACACACACACACATTCATCAATGACACAGAGACCATTCCTACTTAAAATTATGGGACTTTCTCCACTAAAATTACACAACCATCTGGTTAACCCAATCCCCGGTCTTATCTCATGTTTAAGATAGTGTTTGGGGTCCCAAACTAACACTGACCTATCTTCCTCTCCATTGCCATGGCTACGAGAGTAGACATGCCAGAACAGAACATCTGAACAATAATCCAAGTATTGGCTTTGCTAATAGACGAAGCAACCACCTAAATAGCTCCTTGCCTGAGATTTAGAGTTCCTGGGAAATACTGGATTGGAGACTGTGGTTTTGCTTCATACATCCTTCTCCACAGGGAGGACAGTCACGTCAATGGGAAAGGGGAGACCTGGTTAGCTCTCTAGTTGTAGGTAGGGAAACTGGAACAGAAAGTGAAAATCCCTGTCTCCCCCCAGTACCATCATCAATGTAGGAAGAACCTGTTTTGGGTGTAGAAAGCAAGGAGAAAGTGACCCTTCTCACTGATCAGAAGGGCAGTAAACAAAAGGAGGAAGGGTGATGGAGCCTATGCCCTTTTTTATTTTTATTTTTTTGAGAGACCTGGGTATATGCCCATTCTCTTTGAAAAACACAGGCCCATCCTCTTATAATTCACCAAAAGGAATATCAGGCTTGGCATTTGTAGTAGCCATTCCTTCATCCAAGGGGAGGAGCAGGTGGGAGGGTAGAGAAGCATCAGGAAGGGTTGACTTCAATGTGTCCCTCTTTGGGAAGAGAGAAGTTCCACTCTCCATTAAAACATGGCAGAGTGATCAATGATATTCCCCTCTACCGAATCACTGGAAACACAGAAGTAGAAAGTAGCCTTGGAGGAAGACTATCACACAACCCCAGGGTAACAGCCCCATGAAATTTAGGGAGGCCAACAGAGAACAGCAGGGTATTTTTAGGGTTCCAACACAACTGTACATGACGTAGGAGATGCCAAAAAATAAAAGATCACATGAGGGCGATAGAGAGGGAGGTGGGCAAAGTGAGGAGGGGGGTGGGGACATTTCTGATAGTGTAAACAATATAATTAATTAATTAATTAACTTAGAAAATAAAAGCTCTCCCCTTTGTAGGGCAGGGCACCAAACTTTTTTTTATGTTATTTTTATTGTATTTTTTCCATTACCATCTACCCCCCCATACCCTTTCCCACCTCCACCCACCCTGCTCCCCTCCACCCCCAATCAGCACCCTGTTGCCTGCATCCATGAGTTCTCTTTTTTTCCTTTTTTGCTTGATCCTTCCACCCCCTCCCCAGGCAGGGCACCAAACTTGCATAAGATTTACCAAGGAAAAAAACATAAGGAAAATACAGAACAACAGAATAGCCAAGTTCAAATTGTATGATACAGGTTATAGTCATTGTTAGGCTCAAAGGAATAGGAAAATATTGTGGGACAGAAGTAGCCAAGGAAAGCTCTTTACAGGAAAGTAGCCCTTGAGCCAGCCTGAGGAGGAAGTAAAGGGAAATCATTATAGACAATGAAAAGTATGACAATGAGGGCTGGACATGGTTAAAGAGGAAGGAGGGAAAGCCCAGTCCGGACAGGAAGACAATGTTAAGTGCAGTGAGAGGAAACATGGAGTTAAGATAGAGATAATTCCTGGGGACCCCAAAAGCCAGGGAAAACCATTAAGATTGGATGTGATAAGCACTAACGGTTACGACAGGCTTCATAGCACAAAGACATGTTCTGAAACAAATACTTCTACCAGAAGAATGGTCATTAGGCCGTGGAACATTTGAAGAAAAAGATTCTAAATTACTGTCATGGAGTCTCTGGGATTTAGAATTCTTAGAGCAGATAATCTAATCCTACAAGGCATTTTATTATTCCTTTTCTTATGATATATCTCAAGAGCTGGAAAGCTGTGGGGAGGGGGAGTGTGCCATGTCTCTATCTTCTCCTCCTGTGTGAACTTTCAGGGATTGGCGGTGGGGGGTGGGGGGACAAATAGGAGGGACGCAAAACAGCAGTCCTCACTCACAAGAAATTGGCCACACTTCTAGCTCTCCACTCCCCCTCAGGGAGCCTCCTTTAGAGTGAGATGCCCAGTCTTAGTTCACGGACCAGCAGCGGGGTACCCCTGTGAACACTTGTTGAGTCCCAAGTTTTCTGAAGCAAAGTAATGACAAATGGTCAAGAAGTAAGTAGTTGGGCTGCTCCCCAACCCTGTGCAAAACTTTCGTTAATCCCAGCACCACCTGTACCCTAGGCTGGCTTCTCAAATACCACTTCCATCATCCTACACTCTCAGCTGACTCCCTCCACACTGAAAGGCTTTTCCAAACACAGGCATGCACTTTCCCCCCTTAAGTGTCTCCTGGCATCTTTTTTTAACAACTTAACTGAGACATTGTTTGCATGCCATCAAATTCATCTGTTTTATATGTAAATTTTGCTGATTTTTAGTAAATTCACTGAGTTGGGCAACCATTACCACAATCCAGATTTAGAACATTTCCATCACCCTAGTCGCCCTTATACCTGTTTTCACCTAACGTCTGGTGGAGGATGTTGATAATAGAGGAAGCTATGTTTGTGTGGAGGCAGGAGTTAAATGGAAAATCTCTGTACCTTCTTTTAATTATACTATGATCCTAAATATGTTCTAAAAATTAAAGTCTTAAAAAAACAACTGTGGGAGTACAGGACCCCACTAAGTACAACACAACTGGTAATAAGGTATAGAAAACCCCTTTTCCCAGAATGCCAAGTACCTAACATAGCACCTTGTGCAAGGCTGATGCTTAATAAATGTTTCTTGAATTAAACTGAAATGAGTTGGAGAGATAAGGTACTGGGAAAGCCTCCTCGTGGACATTTGTTACCCAGCATCCTTTCCACCTTCTAATGATCCTCGAGTTTCTTTTTTGGCAATTACCTCATCCTGTAATGTGTAGTCTTAGAGAAGTGATAATTCCAGGGATCAAGGGAACCATGGGATCAGATTTTCTTTCTTCTCACCAGAACCCATCCACAAAGAGTGCCATTTGGATGCTCTTTAAACTAATGATGCAAGGTCAGAAGGAATGATTGTACATCATCTGTGGCCACGGTTATACTGATCCCAACCAGATTCGACCTGCTGTGAAGCAGGTGTTTCGCTTCCTGATTTCTGGCTGTCCAGAGATGCCTTGTTTTTACCTACTCACAAACCCAATTTTCCACCTCCTGTTGATTTTGTGTGGCCTTTCAATAAATCCGTTTTATTACTCGGAATTGGTTTCCACTGCTCGCAGCCAGGGAACCCTAACCGCTCCATGCCCTTTAAAGGCAATGGCCACAATACAGGCGAGATGTTAGGAAGGCCTAAATAGCGTAAGGGTGTGGCTTTCACAAGAGGTAGTTCAGGGGTAAAAAGCTTGTGACTAAAGAGACATTTCTGGGCAGGAAAGAATGAGCAGTCCAAGTCGGCCCCATAATTTTGTACTTCATATATGTTTCTACCATGAAGAGTATTCGGTCATTCGAACTTCCGCTCCGGTGGGCTGATAAAACTGGTTGCTCATTTCTTATAAACGGATCAACAGTGCAAACTATTTTAAGACCTAACATTTGAGGATGAATAATTTTCACATGCTTTTTTACTTCACCGAGAGAACAACCAAGACGGCTTGTCAGGCAGTTGGTCTCACTGCTCAACCTCATGCACGTGCTGCCTGGGCAAGTGAGTCAGTCTCCTGCACGTTCTACTTCCTGCTGAATGGAAGAGCCAAGGTTATGAGTCAGCCCAGCTCGGAGCCAAGAGTCTTTGATTCAGTACTATTTTCTGCCTTACCACACAAGTTTCAAAATGCCCAGTCTATTTTCTTTAGTGGCTTTGCCCAAAGAATTAGAAGTCACGGTCCAGAGTTGCTTCCCTAAAAATGTACATTTTCAGAAATCATTGATCCTTACTGCAAAATAAAAATATAAACAAACAGAAAGAAAAATCAATCAGGAAAATAGCAAATTGGTAAGGGGTATAATATAACATGTTAATGCTAAGTCCCAACTTTGAGGTTCAATGCCCAGTTTATTATAATGAAAGCACTTAAACAGAAGATAGGTATCAGATGAAATGAGGACTGAATAAATGTGTAACTGCATGAAAGCTATTTATGAATTTCCAGACTGTCATTGTATTCAATGCACATTTTGATGGGAAATCATAACTTCATGCACTAGAGGTGAAAGTCCAGCAAAAACAACTGAGTAATAGCTCGTTACTAAATGGCTCTGATTTGAAAGACTTGTGGTGCACTTCAGTTGGAAGGGACCTGTGAGGCCACAGAGTTCAATCACCCCCCCATCCAGGACTGAAGCTTGCCAGAGAGAACACACTCATCAGATAATTTGCAGTGGTGTCCTATCACATACTAATGCTATGGTAATTCTCCTAGAATTTCAAAGACTGGGAATCTGATCCAAAAGCAGGAATAGATTAGCAGAGTTTATTCACCTTATTTATGAATCCTCTCATTGCTCTCTTTCAAATGGAAATATGTCATCATAGTTCAGTTTCCTGAGGTCACAAAGATAAGACAATATCTACTTTGATTTCAAACAGAATCATTTATAGATAAAAGAAGCCTCCTTTATAAAATAAAACAGCTTTTCAAATAGCCTCTCACCACAGTTAGTAATAATTTATGCTTGGTGAACAGGAAAATATGCTGAATTTATTCATTTTACTGTGCACTGCCTGTGGAAAGGGCAAGCTGATAAAGAAAAAATGGGGGTGGGTAACCTATTGGTATTTGCAAATCTGATATAAAAGATTTTTGTAATTCCTCCTGATTTCAAGAGGAGAAAATTAACTCTGAATGTGGCAGAACAGAAAATTCCTATTATTGTCAAAGTCTGGCAGTTTACCACATAGATAGCTCTAGAGGCTGTTTTTTCTTTTGTCCTCCGATATAAATTTTACTCCACTTTTGAGCTTTAATTTAAAAATTGTGTCACCGTAGATGACTTCCAGTTATCAATCTAGAGTCTGTCTGGCCCAGTTTCACTGGCATTGTCCTTTCCTGTCACATTTTCATCAACAGCTCTATTTCTCAACAGCAGTTTACTCTCCTCCCCTGCCCACCGGCTACTTTGCTTCAACCAGGACAGCTTTATTTTTGATCCTAATTATTTCTGAAGTAAAACTCCATTTTCTTGCATCATTCCAGGATGTGTTTTAGAGTGTTTGGGGCTTTCAAACTCCACTCTGAAATGGGAGGTGGTTTGTATATGCCCAGCTGGTCTTCCCCTGCTCTCTTAGCTAAGAAGTCATTGAGATGCTCTGCCTTCAAATAATTGCTCAGAGGACATCTGTGGCTTTCCGCTTCGTAGTAGAGAGGACATTAGGTACAGCCCGAAATTTAGAAAATTAGCCTAAATTAAAGCACAGGTAACTGGAAGTCTTAACTCATATGTCACTCTCTTTTCCAACATGTCATATAATAAAGTCTTAATTATAAATTAAAAGTATAGCAGGAAGTTTGGAGCATTTTGAAGGGGAAAAAAGTTGTGTAAAGTTCAGAATTTAGCAAGTTTATTACATAGACTTGATATATTTTTTAAGCACATCACAAAGTTTTAGCTAAAAATGATTATCTAATCTAGCTTAACACTACTACACCTCATTTATAAAAGTTATAACTTAACCATGAAAATACTGCATTTTGGAGACAAAAATCTTTCTAAACTCACTTCTTCTCCCATTTAAGTCCAAAAGGGCATAGGCAATGCCACCCACTGAGAATTCTTGGTGGTATTTGGGCATAAAATAACCACAGATTTCAAAATAACCACATTCTGGCATACTACAACCACATCCTGAGTCATCAGAAACTGAGGAAATTCAATGCTGAATTATTTCTTAATCTCCCCGGAATCTGTGGTGCTGGAGGAGGGCTGCATTGCCCTAGCTACTCAACCTGGTAGCAATGCTCCTTTGACCTTTCCTCCCGTTACCTTGGATCTCCAAATATTGCTGCAGGGGCCTAGGGAGCTATGTGGAGACTCAATCCACCTGGAGCGCCACAAAGATATGCTCCAAAACGTTCTCCTCTTCAGTGACCCAGTCCTTCTCCTCACATTTGGAGATAGTTATAGAGTAGTAGACATATCATTATGTGGTAGTTGTGAAGCCCAGAGGCATTGTGGGATGATGACTAAAATAACATTTTTCAAAGTATCATCCAGTCAAGAGTTACCATACTCTCCTAAGATTCCTTTCATCATTACTATTCAAAGGGTTAAGGGTTTGGAGTCTTGCAGTTTTGTGTGTTTGATTATTTATCATTAGATGGTAACCTAGGGATGGGGCCTGACCAAATATTTCTACTCCTTGCCCTTGCCCCTCCATAAGTCATGGGAACCCTTACTCTAAGAGCTTTCTTTGGGTATTACCTTCACTTCATTCTCAGGGATTTAGATATGAGTCAGCCCAACCAAGTAAACAGCAGGTACCCAACTTACTTACGAGATGCAAAGTGTCATAAATTAGCAGATGGTTCCTCTATCTTCAGTGGATTTTTCATTCATTGAGGAACCATCATGGGAAGGCACAAATTCTGGGCTTTGGGTCAGACTTATTTGGATTTGAATTCCAGCTCTGTTAACTGTGTATCAGTAAGTTACCCTCATCTTTGAGTCTGTTTCCTCAAGCATAAAGAACTGCTATGAAGAAGCAACGTGACACAAGCAACTAGCACTGTGTGAGGCACATAGTAAGCATGCAAAAGATGTTAGGTATTACTATTATTACTGTGATTTCCTTTATAAAGATGTGTGCAGAACTAAATAAGATGACATTTGTGGAAAACCTGGCCTTAGAAGAAGCTCAACAAACATTAGCTCCTTTTGCCCTGAGGAAAATTGACTCCTTTGCTGCGTGATAATACATGCCCCTCCCTCCTCCCTCTTCCCGCAGAAAAAAACAAAACCAAAAAAAAAAAAACTTTGTTATTTTTCTCCTCACCCAAAGGCATTTTTTTTTTCCATTGCTTTTAGAGAGAAGGGAAGGGAGAAAGAGAGAGAAACATCAATGTGAGAGAGAAATATCAACTGGTTATCTTCTCATATGTGCCCAGACCAGGGATAGAACCCCCAACCCAGGTATGTTCCCTGATCAAAAATCAAACCCATGACCTTTTGGTCTATGGGTCAATGCTCCAGCCAACTAAGCCACACCAGCCAGAGCAGAAAAAAACATCTTGAACATATGTACGCCATGTTCCCCTACTCCACTTATGTCTAGTTCTAGCAAGTCTTTGGCACCTAACTATCTGACCTTCTCCTAACACTGAGATACATTTTCTAATGTCTTTTTATCATTTCATTTGCAAGTGGGATCTCAAATCCTGGCCTGAGCCCACCCATGCCTATTTCCTCCTCTAGTGCTCTGTGTTCTCCCATCCATCACAGACGTGCTCATTACCCAAGCAGAATAACAAAGTAATTGAGTTTAGAGCAACTTTATCTAAGTCAAATGGAAGTACATTTACAATACAGGAATAGAAGAGGATTGCTATGTTTTATCACAAGGAATTAAAGCTATTATCTACAAATCTGATCAATGTGAGCAACCAAAACAAATATGTTCAGTAATTTCTTCCCTCACTAACTAGTTCTTTTGCCTACATTTTTCAGACTATAGAATCACATGGCAAAGTCTCAAATGGTGTATTATATTTATCCCAGCACTTGCATCCTGCTTTAGATATAATTTTGAGAGAAGACATCTCAAAGAGTAAATTATTGAGGAAAGGATATGAATAGATAAATACCAGAGACATAGATATAAACAGATAAATAACCAGATTTCAGAAATATAAAAAATAACCATGACAACAATAATAATAATATAATGACTATAATTTTTCAAGCATCTTCAGACCAGAAATGAAATGCTGGGAAAAAAATAGATGTATTTGTCTTCCTCTTGTCTTATGGCTGGAAGAGCAAGCCGTGCATGTTTTTTTATGACCTGGCTAGTGATGTGTCCCTTCAGGGAGCTATTAACTCCATCCTTGTAGATGGTGTCTGATTCCTATCAAAATTAGAAATTGCTTAAAACCAGGGGAAAAAAAAAGCATTTCATTCCTAAATAGGCCATTAGCGATATTGGATAGTTTGTTATTCTGTAATGTAATATTGAAATTCCTAGAGGCAACTGATTTTCAGTAGTGAATTAAAAAGATCAAAAGTAAACTAAGTATTTGAGAAATGAGTGAAAAGAATCTTGGACAGCTATTTTATAGGTTGTGTGTCAGCAATTAACCTTTTGAAAATAAAATCATTAACCCTCCCAAGACAACCAAATGCAAATGAGCCCAGCCCAATTGTGTAGTAGGTATGAAAACACCAGGATGGAAAATGACTACTTATGTAATTGCTTCTCAGGCTTTTGGCTAAGATCAAACAAAAACAAATATCTATTTGGACTTCAAGGGCAGGAGAAATATACATGAAACAAAATATAAGAATAATGACCATCATCCTTAAAGGAAGCAAGTGGACAGCAATGGAAGGTTTTGGTCCTTAAAAAGTATAAGCACAGTTGTGTAGAATCATGGAAGCAGACAGATACAGTATGTTTTTTACCTTGAGCACGGATACCTGTCCCTGCCTCACTGCAAGCCTAATGTGACCTTTGAGAATCTTTTCCAGGAATGTAGAATCCTAAGATAATGCTTATAAGCAAAACAGCATCACTCCTTATCCTATAGTTAGAGAGAAGCTGATTTACTGTATACATGTTAAAATAGCTTTAAAAAATAAGAAACCAGTGTCTTCATGCCTGTGCCTATCTTCAGGCTTAATGTAAACATCGGTTTGAAAGACTACAACCAAGTCAGGTACTGGAGTGACTCACCCACAGCTCTAATTACATAAGTACAAAATTATATGTGCCTAAAGGCTTGCAAATGCTAACTAATTCCTATTTCTCACCATTTGCACCCAGAAAACCTCAGTTAATTTCCTTTTCCTGAACATACTATACGAATTACAAAAATGTGGGAAAAGTTACTAGTCTAATAAATGTATCTTTCAATAAATACTTCATTTCCTTTCTGAAGTACTGTAATTTATTTCAGGAACTGAGCCTTTTTTCCCGGAATTCTTCTTGTTCATCAAAACAGACATATTCTCCAACGACATTTTTATATTTCTCCTGGCTAAACTCTGCAGACATTGTCAGATGTATGGTGCAATTAGTTACTATTTTGCCAAAGTTTAAGAAACAAGAGAAAAGAAAAGAAAAAATACATGCGGTGGTAGTAGGGTGGTGTTAATAATCATTTTCAGGTTAAAATACTACTAAATTTGTAGAACCACAAAAATTTTACAGCAATACAGATTTCAACAAATACATAAATCAAAGCCTTTTCTAACCCCTGGCCTGATTAATGGGCTTTTTTCCATTAAAATTGCCCATTCCATCTCAAACATGGGTGATATATAATTCAAAGTTGAAATCAGGTCCCTTGAGTTTCTTGAGATTAGATAAGTGTCTCAAAACATCAGCAAATAGACCTTAAAGGGAAGCAGCAATCTATAAACCATCCTGATGCCTTGTCAATAGCAGGAGGGAGACAGGATGAGACTGTAAACCAAGCAACCTTTTCATGACCTCAACCCTCCCCCAACCTCTGAAAAGTAATAAGGACTGTTCCTTGGATCTTTGTCTGAGAAAGCTGAGAATAAGAATTGAAAGCTTCTGTGTTGCTACAGAGACTTAAAGTAACCACAACCCCTTCGGTTCAAAAATTGCTTTATATTTGATGGGCTGAGGGTCAAGTAGATGAGATTTTGCCACAGTCACGAGTACAGAAATAATTCACACCATCACTACCGTGAGCAAGACAATCAGCCCAGGCCAGTGTGGCCCGTGGGGGTGAGGGTAGACAGGACACAGAAGGACAAAGTGGTAGGTGGACTGGGGAATAGGAACTGTTTCAATGCCTTGCCGGGACCTTGGGATTTTTAGCACCACTAAGATGAGAAAAGAGCACCAGATTCAGTATTAGTAAACCAGGTTTCTGGTCAGCTCTGCCACTAACTTATTTTGTGACCTTGGTTATATGCCTGAATCACTTCAGATCTCAGTTTCCCCAGCTACAGATTGGCTGAAACAATGTCTAAATGACTGTTTTCACTCAAAAACCTACAGTTTTGTGACTATTCCTTGCTCCTCAGAGATATAAGAAAATATACGTGAACAGCAATCATACAACTGGAGGAAGAAAGAAAACAAATCGAGTTTTCTCTGTCTAGTTAATGACACACTCTGCAGCTCAGCAGCAAAGCCGTCAGTCAGACGCAATGAAACAAATCAACATCCTTAGCCTAATTACATGAGGAAGACCTCTGCGCATCGCCATGGCAACCAAAGAGCAGGTAACCCTGGTAAAGGTCAAACACTGGAAAAGTGAATATGGCATTAGGATAGGAAAAGGTAAAATCTACCGCAGCAGCCTGTGACTTGACCAAATTAAGTCCTCAATGCAGTAAGACCCTAATTATTTTCTAAAATAGTGTCTCAAAGTAGGTTTCATGCTCCACCTGATCCAAAATCACCTGGTTACAAATGCAAATTCCTTGAATTAACCCAGACTCGCTGAATTTCTGGGGGGAAAAAAATGAGGGAATCTGCATTTCTAAAGAAGTTCCTCCAGGTGTTTGCTTATTTGTTTGGTAGAATTAAACTTGAGAACTACTGACCTAGCAAATGGAGAGGAAGAAGTTAGAAGACGGGAAGGATGAAACATAGCCTCACAGAACACTTCTGGAAATAGAGGGATAAGTTACCTCCAAGGAGTCTGAGGTACAGGGTAAAGGAGAAACTTATTTTAACTGTAAACTTTTTAATGCTGTTTTCATTTTTACAATGAGCAAAATTAAAAAAATAAATATTTCTAATTCTGAAAATGTTTTAAGTGCAAATTAAATTTTGGTATACTTTCTCAGAGTTGAAAATAATTAACATTCTTTAAAGTTCGAAGATAAAGTAACAATCGTTTAAATTTTTCTTTTTTTGTCAGACGTGGAAAGGTTAAACAATATATAGACTTAGTTTTGCTTTATCAAATGAAGGATGGCAAGAAAGACTGTCAGGAAGGATACTTAATTAAGATGCCTCCTCTCAGTTCTTCTTATATGGAGATGGTACCCTGGAATTAGTACCTTGTTACTTACTACACTATTTTTTGTTGTTGTTCCCTGAGTGATTAGCAGTTCTTACTAATTTATAAGTTCTTCACAAGCAGAGACTATAACTGATGTTCCTTCATATTTCTCATAACCCTTTTTTATGCCACATAGGACACAGTACTTGCTCCATAAAATTCGTATGAAATATTATGAATTTTCTGTGGCACATAATCCTTCATCTGTCTCAAGAAGACTCTAAAATTTAATTAAATGAAACATCTTTCTAACTCCAAGATTGGCCACATGTTGTGAGCTCCAACAGTTTCAAAAGAGGATGCCTAAGGAGAAAAGGGATGGAGAGATCGGGACCAGAGAGATCAGGGGACCCAGAACCATTTTCGCATATACCCAGGACTAAGGAAATGTGCATAAAAAACTCCAGGACTAAGAGGCCCATGGTTGTTAGCTATAATTGGCAGAGACAGGCAGAGTCCTTCTGTCAAGGCAATTGTTTTAAACAAGTCACTGTGAGCTTAGGTGAAACTCATTGGAAAGTGTCCCACCCCACAATCCAAGCCATGGGAGAACCAAGAGGATGGACTGTGCTGTACCTCTTGTGAGAAGGGAAAGGTGAGCAATACCTGGGTATAAAGGTGAGAACTGCACCACCAAGTCCTGCTGTTAAGTACCTGTTCGAGAGGCTGACTTTCTTCTCCATCTCTGCCCAAGACAGGTGGAGACAAAGTTGGAACACTTATCCAATTATCTGATGGAAAGTATGGGGGCTAAAAAACAAAAACAAAAAACTTTTCCTTCTACCAAGCTCTTCTAGCCAACTAATAATCAAATTAACAGAGACAGATTAACAGGAGAAAATGTGCAAAGTTTATTAGAGGTGTGCATGTTGAGGAGTGTCATAAGATATGGGATCCAAATCGCACTGAGCAGTTGAGTTTATATGCCATTATACACAAAGGAGAGAGGGCGCAGGGGTCTGAGATTTTGAAGGAAATAGGCAACTTCCAGGCAGCTGAGGAAGAGAGGCACACACATGTCAGGCAACCTAAAACGGGGCATGGGGTGGGGGAATCTGGTTACCAGGCCCCTGCCTGGAGCCTTCATGTCTCATGCTAAGGTGAATATATTAAGATTCCCTTCCTGGAGCAAGCATTTTTATCTGAATCTCTCAGGTATGAAAGGGAGAGGGTCAAAGGTTCTTTTGGAGTCTTTTGTGTCTTAATAACCAGTTTAAAATTAATATCCCAAAAGGCACAGTTTGGGGGTAGCAAAACCTTGATTCCCTTCAGAAGCAGAAGTTGCTTCAGTGGTTCAACGGTAATGAGATGACTGTGTGGTAGTGAGCAGTAGACTGTCATTTGATGCAAGATGGGCATCTGGGCCATTGGACAACAAATGGTATTGCCCTAGAAAAGCAGCAGAGCAACCCTGGCAGCTAGCTGTACCCCAAATTTAAGCTCTCCTTCTGTAGTACAGAGCTTTGAGTTGTCCCTTGAGAGCAGCTGCCCAACCAAGGATATTTTCCCAGTCCTCTAGCATCTAGAGACATTATAATGTGAATGTAAATTGGGTACAAAGGGCAGGGGTCCCCAAAAATATTCCCCACAAACCATGGTTAGGGGATGGAGGAAGGGGATGATATGGCGGTTAAGATACTTTGCATAACAAATGGCAAATTAACAGCTGTGCTACTGCCCCAGACAAAAGACATGACTTTCAGAATGTAGAGTGACTCATGACATGCGGTGGGGGGCAATTCAGGGAGAAGGGCAGGGAGGCAGAGACTCCCATGTCATGGGGTACTCCTACCCTGACTAGAGATGACAGCTGAAAGAAGTTAAAAAGATATGGGAGAACAGGCAAAAGTAGCATATTGTTGGAGGGGCCAGATAGGAGGTCACATAAGAAGCTCTGGGTCACCATTTAAAGTAAGGGTGGGCAGCCACGAGATAACAGCCATGCAGTTTGAAAGGGCATAGAAGGGTCACCCTGTCAACCATGAGGTCAGTAGTGAGTGGTAGCCATGAGAAAGGAGCCATGAAATAAGCAAGATTCGGCCATGCTTCCTGCAGTGAGGAAGGAACTACATCTGCTCCTCTGAGCGAGAAACTATAAGGAAGGGGGTGAAGTAAGAAACAGGAGACCTGCTGGGAAGCCTGCCTGAAGAAGGCACTGGCAAAGCTGACAGAGCTGGGAATTGTAGGGACCTGCCTAACCATGCACGGATATGTGGGAGATGCCTGGAATGCTGAACTGTGAATAGGGAATGTTGACTTCTGCTCCTCTGAAGGACATATGGAGAAGCCACTCTCTTGGGATGGGTACCTTTCTGGACTTCACCACAATACAATACAATATGGCACATGTTTTCCTAGACTACTACATGGAGGTTGATGACTACATTTCCCGGGTCCTGAAGGAGAGAGCTGCTGCAAGAGGATGGCAACTCTGAAACCCATGAATGTACCTTCCAGAGAGGATGGAGAACTGTTTGTGCAGCTGGCTTAAGGACAGATAAGGATGTGGTGAACTTTTGGGCATGCTTTTGCCTTATAGCCTGGTGGGGAGCAAGGGAAATGCTGGGTCTTGTGGGAGAACAGGGCCCCGAGCAGGAGTACTCTCAGTGCCACCCCCCCAGGTCGGAATCCTGTAAATAAAAACCTGTTTCCCTCAACGCTAAATGTTGGTTCATGCATCAAGACGCCACATGTATGAGCCCTGGTTTGCTCGGTTACATGAACAGAAATGATGTGCTTCAGACCAAGGCTTTTAAGAAGTATTGTACCTTTATTGCCTTTCCCATTCCACTGGCCAAGTGCAGATGTCAACTCCTATGGGTTGAAGAGCCACAGTATGGGAAGAAGCCTGGGCCAGGATCATTTAATAAAAGAAACATTGACCACAAGGAACCACTGCTTTGACTAACACCTTAGCAAGGTGTTTGAGATATTACACACTGTGAGATCTATTTGTGATAGCAGTTAGTATTACCCTAACTCATGTATTTGACTAGGTCAACAGTAAACACTATCATCCTGGAGCTCAGGAGCAGTACCTAGACCTGAATAAGGTTCAGTCGAAGGTGGGAGCAGCCTCGGGCTGCTCTGCTCTGACTGTCTGCAATGGACAGAAGGCTCCTTGGATAAGTTTTACTGGGCTGGAATGGGAAGTATTACTTTGGGGATTTTCTTCTCTCCAGGACACACCCGAGGATACTATCCGAAAGAGATAAACTCCCCTCTATTTCTCTCCTCTTTAAAAAGATATGCCCTTTAGAGAGGGGATGCTTCCAAGGCCTGGAACATGCTTTAAGAGTTAATTTTCCTTTTACAAAGAGCAGACCCATAAAATAACAAGACCAGGAAACTCAGCCACAGCCCGGAGCAGAACCTACAAATGCCCTGAAAATGTTGACTGATGTGTTTTCATGCAATAATAGATCTAGAAGATTCTAATAGGGGCTTGTCATTCACTAATACCTACACACACACACACACACACACACACACACACGCACGCATGCACATCAACCCTGACGATAAATTGCCACTTGAATACCAGACTCAGGTTATATCTATCAGAGACGAAGGCACACATTGGGTAAAAAATAAAGAAAGCATCATCCCTGACCTGCTGGAACTGACAGAATATAACTCTAAGTGTTTCAGAAGAGAGAGATGCAGAACCTATAAGAACAAAAAACAGAGGGGAGCTGAGGAAGTTTTCTCAGGAAGGCAGAATGAATGCTGTGTGTGTAGGAGGAGGGTCACCCAGAAGGGCAGGCAGAGAGAATAGCTCTAGCACAGGCCCTGAGATAAGAGAGAACAGGAAGTTTACTTACCCTGGATCCTCTCGCTTGCAAAAGCCTTTGGTGCCATAATCTCAAGGCGAGGGAGAAGTACAATTTTAGTTACTAAGTTCCTTAGCTTTTTCCTTTCCAAAAAGATAAAAATGCAATTTTAAAGCAATAATCCTGCCACTAAGAATGCTGGGATATTGGGTAGATGCAGGGAGGGGCATACTCAGAAGTAGCAGAGAACCAGGATGTAGGGGAGCCCATTACACAATTTGACAAGGTTATGTAATGCTCAGGTTTCCAGTGAAAGCTAAGACATTAAGTGAGAAAATAGAAATGAAGGCTGGATAATTTAAATTGCTTTGGGGTAAATGACCTATGAAGCAGAATGAGGCCATACCTCAGTAGTGCCAGACACTCAGTAGGCGTTCAATAAATGCTTGTTGGATGGATAACCCCTAATCACCCACATGCTTTAACATGATAACCCGTGCCAGAAACACTGTTAAAAATTCATTGGTTCTGTTGCCCTGATTTAGTGACTCATCCTATCCTTACCATCCACATGCAATCAGGGCACAGAGACTTCTCAGGGCTAAGCTAGAAAAATAGTTACATATATAATTATTACGTATATGATGTTTTTATATCAATTTTGGAAAATCATACATATATGACTTATATAAGAAATACAATCTATGACTCCTACCAAAAACAATACATATACATACATTTCTTGTATAAATCATATATGTACTTCTTTAGTATTTAAAAGACTTTCCAAGCTGGGAGTTCCATGAATATCAAGCACTGCCTTCCATTTCAGCTCCAGCTCTGTCTTGCTTTCTCAATCGCAGAAAGACCAGGGATGGCACGTCAATCTAGACAGCCATAGACCTTTTCAACAAGAACAATTTTAAAGTGTCTAACATGGTGAGAACTATGAAATCACTCTCCATGTGAACATCTTTAAAGGTCTATATGCATAAATTAGTTTCCCATAATGCTGCAGATCCCTAATTATTTTTTAATTTATACAAATACGTGCAATTACAATGCAATTAAAATGCCAGTATAATTTAAATGCAGAAAGAAGAAAATTTATAAATCTGTTCATGAACCCCTTGATTTCTTCTTGGGCTCAATTAATGCCCCTTATGATTTAAAGATTGTGAAAGATCTTATTTCGGTTAGTAAGACCATTCCATCAATCCATGTACCTTAGAACGTGAATCTCATCTAGATCCACAGGGGATATCTTTATGATGAATATTGGACAAGAACCAGCCAAATGACAGTAGCTTGACAAAGACATAGCCAAAAGAAGGCACAGATGGGACTTAAGGGTGCCTGCCCAACAGAGGTGTCCATGCAAAAAGTAGCATTTCATAAATGTTGGCTGGGAGTATTTACATATTTCCTTAACAAGAGCTCTGAAGCTTCGTACCCTAATTTGTCTGTAGATGAGGACATTCCATTAAAAGGAACTAATATGAGATGCCAATAGTATATAATAGACTTTTTAAAAAAACTGAAGATGACTTCTGCTAAAGGACACTTTTGTTTTTTGGCCTTTTATAGATAAAAGCTTTCACTGGGAAGGAAAAAAGAAAAGGCAGCAAGCAGTCCGGCGACATGCTAGAAACTCAGACCTAAACAGTTAGATTTGATTGAATCATTTTTCATATAGCAAACATTTACTGAGCACATCGAGGTTCTGGGCATATAAAATAACCCGTGGTCTCAGTCCTCTGGGAAGCTGTGGTTTGGAAGAGACAGCAGATACGTAAAAAGCTCATTGCTATACAATGGGATAAATGTGATTTTAGTCACATGTACTGTGGAGGCACAGGGAAATTAATGATAAAGAGCTTTCAGGGAAAACAAAATTTTGAGCAGGTCTAGATTGAGCAGTTGTTCTCATTCCCTAGGGGGCTTCCTATCTCAGTGACTAGGGCATAACTGGCATTTAGTGGGTAAAGGTCAAGGGAGCTAAACGTCCTCACCCAGGATCAGTCCCCCACACAAAGACTCGTCCTGCTCCCCACATGCTTTTCAAATGTCGAGTGTGCCAGGCGTTTAAGAGCTAAAAAACTTGTTTATAATTATCTGAGCCTTGATGCTAGTACAGTTTTACATATATGCCACAAAAGATGTGTTTTGGCTTCTTCTGTTTTGAGTAACTTTTAAGTATTCAGTAATATTTTTTTAATTTTCCAGGAATGCAACTACCTTGTAAAAACAAAGAAAAATTACATTTTGTTTTATTGAGACTTTAGATTTTTACATAAACATATCAAGGTATATTTAGTCTTCCATCTTTTGGTGTAGGGCAAGAAACCCTTTTCCCCCTTGTATTATGACTTTTGATAGGAGTCATCGATTGTATTTCTTACATAATATCAAAATGTTCCTACAATTTTCAGTTTCAATTTCTTATAACTGGTGTGGGACCAAAAGGACAATTTCTGAAGTGTCTGAGCCACAAATCTCCACTTTTCCCCAGGTTTTTAGATTGTACTCCTTGTGCACATTTGTGAGAGTCTCTCCAGGATGTGAAAGGCTGCACCTTGCACGGCCACGGTCTCTGCGGTGCAGCAGAGCTACTGCGGACCTAGACATGGAATGGCTGGGTCATAGAATTTGTGCATTTTCAATTTTACTTAATATAACCAAATAGTTCCTTAAAGCGGCTATCCTATTTATGGTCCCACCAGCAATGTCTCCACAATGCCATTAACACTTGGAATTGCTCGAATTCTTAATTATTGCTTAACTTACTAATAACTAATATCACTGTTGTTTTCATTTAAATTTCTGAGGTAATTAAAGAAGTTGGATGTTACTATGTTTATTGGTCAGTCAGGTTTTACCTCTGTAAATTACATGTTAGGTCTTTTCTTCATGTTTCTCAGTTATTATCTGCCTTTTTCTTACTGAGTTATAAGAGTTCTCAGTAATCTTTGGGTCCAAATCTTTATGTGCATTACAAATATCTTCTTCTAGATGGTGGGTTGTCTTTTAAATTTTGTTTTAAATTTCAGTGTAATCACTGTTAACTATCTTTTCTTTAGGGGCTTGTATTTTTTGTGTCTCACTCAAGAAATCATTCCTATACCCAAAGTTATGAAGCTCTACTACATGTTTTTCTTAAAGTGTGTGTTTTTTCATATCTTAATTGTGTCCTCACTCCTGAATGATAATTTAGCCTGGTAATTCCAGATAACAATTATTTATTTTCTTTCAGCCTTTTGAATATATTTTTCTACTGGCTTCATATTTCAGTTACTAATATTAAAAATTCATCTGTCTGTTTGGCAGTTATTCCTTTTGTAAACTGGCTTTTCTCTCTGGTTGCTTATACAATCTATGTTTGCTTTGTTATGGTGAAGTATCATTCTAATGTGTCTTTGTGGATTTATTTGTATTTATTCTGTATTGTATTCATTGTGCTTCTGATTCATTATTCATGTTCTTATATCAATTTTAGAAAATTCTCAGCCATTATATCTTTATGTATTGCCTCTTTTTCTCTTTCTGGAACTCTTCTTAGGCCTACATTGGACCTTCATATTTTATCATCAATATTTTAAAATTTCTCTTTTATATTTTCCATTTGGAATTTCTTGCCTAGGTACTGTAGCTAACTCTATGTTATTTACAGTCAACAAGTAAAGATTTGGTGCTTTATTCAGTGCTATAGACTTACAGTAAACTTTTTGAAAGAAATTCTGTGCACCCTCTTAGGAAAAGCCAGTCGCTTAAATATTGCATTGCAAGAAAATCCCTCAAGTGCCCATATGAAACAGTTGGGGTACTTTTTCAAAAACTTCTCCAAACAACAGAAATCCAGTGGGATGAGATGTAGCACTTGGAGGTTCAATCTCTTCTCAAAATTGCAGAGCCAGTTTGGACATAGCACAAGTCAAACTCTCACTAATATTGTCTCACTGTAGGTAAATCAATAGCCTTGGGTTTCACTAACTTTTTCTTTAAGATTTTATTTATTTATTTTTAAAGAGAGGGGAAGAGAGAGCGAAAGAGAGGGAGAGAAACATCAATGTGTGGTTGCCTCTTGCACGTCCCCAACTGGAGACCCGCCTGCAACCCAGGCATATGCCCTGATGGGAAATCGAACCGGTGGCCCTTTGGTTTGCAGGCCAGCACTCAATCCACTGAGCCACACCAGCCAGGGCATCACTATATCTTTATCAGTTAAATTCCTAGCTTCATCATAGTGATCCCAGGCATGGGATCCTACATGATACAACCTCTAAGAGTAGAAATCTCCATACATTTTCAGTGCTGTTGGACTCCATGAGTGGGAAGGTATCTTTCTCCTCCTCAACTAGCATATGTCTTTCGATGTCTGGGTCCTACGGGTTATACAACCAAGCTTAAAAACCTCAATAGCATATTCCATTTTTACTAACTCTTACACCCCTGTTGTACTCATACCATATGAAAACATGAAGAGGGCAGAAGACAGACGTTTGCACTTTGGGGTTCACTAACCAACACTCCTGTACTGGCACGCACTTCACATATTGAACTGAACTAACCATTCTCTTCACAACTCATCCACTGGGTTTTTTATTTCAATGACTATAGTAATCATTGTGTGTGTGTATGTGTGTGTGCATGCGTTATGAGATAATGAGATAGAGATGTAATTTTTTCACTTAGTTATTCAGTTGTCCTAGCACCATTTTTAAAGAATTAACAATTTCTTATTTGTTGTGCTGCTAATGTCAATAACCAAACTCCCCAATGTACAGTAGTAGTTGTTCCTTGGAGTTCTGATTTCTTTTCAAACATGTCTGATCTCTTCTATCTTACTTTTTATGATCCTAATGCTTTCTCTTACATTTTTAATTATAGTAAATGTACTTATTCTATCTTTTCTATTATCTGAAGGTTAGGGGAATTTATTTTCCTATTTACTGTGCCGGGTGGCTCTCATTCATGGTATGTTGTTTCCTCATTACCTGTTTTATCATCTGGGATTGTGACCTTATCTTCCATTCAGATCCTCTGCCACATGGGTGAAGGTATGCCTCCAAAGTGGTTTTGCATTGACTTCTGTAAAGTACCCCACTGACATCATGAGCTCATAGCAATTTTTATTGAATTTCTTGGCTTGAGGGTACTCAGAACATGTGAATATTATAATTTCAAACCTTAGGTTTCAGAGGGATTTTTCACTATGATTCAGGGCAAGATTAATCATCAGTGGGACTAAGAAATAGCATTCATAATTATAATTCAAAGTTGTTTATAAAATGTTATAATTATCTAATTATAGAATTCTATTTTAGTCATGAAACGAGTATGAATGTCAGGAAAAGAAACTAGATTTTAAAAAAAATTTTGGTGAATAGAACTGTTTTTTAAATATGTTTTTAAATTATAGTTGACATATAATAGTGTGTTAGTTTCAGACGTACAGCATAGTAATGACACATTTATATACCCTATGAAATGATCATCCCAATAAAGCTAGTAACCATCTGTCAGCACACATAGTTATTATGATATTATTGACTACATTCCCTATGCTGTATGTTACATTCTATGGCTTATTTTATAACTGGTATTTTGTAATGCTTAATCACCTTTACCCTTTTCACTCATTCCCCAACCCCGCTTCCATCTGGCAACCATCAGTTTGTTCTCTGTATCTATGAGTTTGTTTCTACTTTGTTTTGTTTGTTTGTTTTGTTTTTTAGATTCCACATACAAGTAAAATCATACAGTATTAGTTTTCTCTGTTTGACTTATTTCACGTAGCATAAGACCCGCTAGGTCCAACCATGTTGTTGCAACTGGCAAGATTTCATTCTTTTTATGGCTGAATAATATTCCTTTGTATATATGTACCACATCTTTATCTATTCATCTATCAATAGACACCTAGTTTGCTTTCAAATCTTGGCTATTGTAAATCATGTTTCAGTGAATATTTTTCAAGTTAGTGCTTTTGAGTTCTTTAGATAAATACCCAAAAGTGGGATTTCTGGGACATATGGTATTTCTATTTTAGGAAAATATATTTTTAATGGGGCTTTATAAAAGAAATATGCTTTCTTTAAAAATAAAAAGCTCAAGGTCTCACACATAACATATTATACCTGTTACTGTAGTGAGATAAACATTACTCACAGCAAGAAATCCTACCTTAATTTGCTTATTGAATTAAGATGAAAACACCTATTCGATCAAAGCTACCCATAAGTGCTGTATTTTCTACTGCTTCCGTGAATATATTTCTTATAAAATATTAGGCTGTTAGAATGGAAGTTCCAGAAAAGAAGGTGATAATTGCACATCAAAATTATAAGTCACGATGTTTTAGAATTTTAGCTTTCGAACTATGTGAATCTACATTTTCATGAGGCCTCTTATCAATTTCTCTTCCCCAAAGTGTGTTAAATATAAAAATTATTTTTGATTCCCAACCTTGAAAGATTTTATATTCTTCAAGTCACATTCTGAACAATAGATTCGTTACAATGCAAAAATCAGAAAGGTATTTCCATCTAAATGATATTTTCTTGATAATATTTACATTTATAAGAATGTCCTTAAGCTTGGTATTACTCCATATGAGAGAAATAACTTTAAAAAATGAGGATTTTCTCCTGGCAGAACCAAAACCACTTGTTTGAAAGACTGAGAATCCCCGCAAATCCAAGTGTCAGATCAAAACTTTAAATTCCTTCAGTCTTCTTGTTATGTAAGTCTTGAACAATGTGAAAAGCACTACTTTAAGATTTTAATTCCTGCTTCCAGTTTTCTTTCGATTTTAGTGGCCTTGGTTCTTTTTGTCTTCTATGCAGAAATAGCATGCAATACCTCAGCCTTTGTTTCCTCCAGCGGCATTCTCTGAGAATTTTTTCTTGTCCATTCACTCAGGGTTTGCTGTTTTGCCTCTAGCAGCATTCACCCACCTGCCTCTTGTATATTGTAGTAGCACTCAACCTGGTATCCACTTATTTTTCCTGCTTGTTCACTCATATTTTGATTGGTTGATTTGGGTTTCCCACCTGTTGATGACCCACATCTCAAATCCTAGAAGTGTTATTTAGAGCCAAGAAGATCATGTTTATTTGTTTTCAATCATTCCATTGACTTCGGGTGCTTAACAATAGAACATGTTATTTTCTTCTCAAAGACAGCCTGCCTGTGGCTTTAAATAAACCACCTGGTAATCTCAATAGAATTTTAGATACATATATTTGCACGGGAAACAATAAATTTGGATATTCAGAGCCTCAAAATGCAAAACTATTTTCTAGTTATTTACTGGCGCAGAGGGTTTTGTAAAGTCCTGATTGTGATTATTTTGCCTTAAAAGGTAAGAAAGGGAGAATGTACATTAATGTGTTATATGCCTAAAAAACATAGTAATGAAACAAAAGTTAATGAGCTCATGTTGGCCACTCCTGATGGCCAGAATGTATTAATTTCTCATAGTCCTCAACCTGGAGCCCCTAAACCAGTGCTTTTCAAATGTTAATGTTCATACTAACTCCCTGGCTATTATTTTAAGGTAGATTTGTCTGATTCAGCAGGTCTGAGGTGCAGCCTGAGATTCTGCATTTCTAACAAGTTCCCAGGTAATGGTGATGCTGAAGCCCTGAGCCCCACTTTGAGTTGCTAGATCCTTACATGAAGCAATCAAATCAAAACAAGGGGCATCTGCACTCTAACAAGTGGAATAAATAAAGTTGTAAGGGAAAAGGGCCCTCTTTTCTGATAGAGCAACTTCCAAGCCCCATCTCTGAGTATAGGAGTCAGGGAAAGGATTATTAGTAGGTTTGAAACCCAAGTGAGAGCTGCTACAATGTGCCTCTAAATCTGCCTATTCAGATGATGACAACTGGAGGTTAATTTGCTTCTTTCACTATCCACTTTAACAATCAGTGGGAGAATTTACCGTCATGTGTATTACCAGCCCTATCCATACTGATCAAAGATGTGGGAGATTTAAAAGAGAGACAAAAATTAGTGCCACTTTTTTTTCTTTTGGTCCACTGCATCCCTAGTAAGTAGGCTCTTTTAAAGGACCACAGTGTTTTGTGCTTAACTCTATGATCCATCTTCAGTGGAGCTTCTGTGAGATGTAGGAGTCAAGGAAACATGCCTTCGCAATAAAATGAAGGCCTACTCCATGTAGTAGCAATTGATGCTGTGTTCTCACTAGTGGTGCCTATCGTTTGTTGGTGTCCTTCAATCAACTGTGAAACCGTTTCCTTCCTAATAGCTAAGTGAGGTGGCACCCAGAGCCTTGTTTGGCTGTTTAGCAGAACTTATGAATTTCCTTCCATCGACAGGGACTGTGTCACCTCATCCAACTTACAGCTTCATATGCATGCACACAGTGGTGGCAGTAGGAAGGAGGAGTTGAGAACACAGGCTGTGAAGTCAGGCAGACTTGAGTTGGAGCCCCACTTCTGCTACCTACTTGTGTGACCACGAGTGCTTGCATCTATATAAAAGGAAGATAATACTTTACAGGATTGTAAATGAACTCAATGAAATAGGCACACAAAGAACTGAACAACAGTGTCTAGCATGTCATAGGAGTTCAATAAATTATTGATATTATTTTGTTGTTATTGTTTTAATTATTTCTAGATATCCTTGCTGAACTGCTGTCCAATATTTTCACCTGCCTATAGATCTCTCTCCCTGGATATTCTGTATGAGTACATCAAACTCAGCATTGTCAGAAAAGTCATTATTTTTCACCCTTATCTTCGATCTCCATTATCTTTATGGACTAATAAAATATCTGAAAACAACGCTTGATTCCTATTTCTTCTTTATCTCTCATTACATGTTATCCACTTCTGTCCTTTTTTAACTCATAATGCCTCCCTTTCTCTTCGTTCCAACTTGCACTGTCCTGGTTCACACCAGTATTCTCTCTCTCTCTGACCTAGCCTTTCGGTACATCTTCCAGAGATGTTTCTAAATAACCCCAATTTTAAATCCCCTGCCCTGTTGTGTTCACAATTACATTAATACTTGTTGAACAATGTTCTGATTTTTTATTCAAAAAATACAGCCTCTCACCCTGGCTGGTGTGGCTCAGTGGATTGAGCATCAGCCTGCAAACCAAAAGGTCGTTAGTTCGATTCCCAGTCAGGGCACATGCCTGGGTTGCAGGCCAGGTCCTCAGTAGGGGGCCTATGAGAGGGAACCACACATTGATGTTTCTCTCTCTCTCTTTCTCCCTCCCTTCCCCTCTCTGTAAAAATAAATAAATAAAATCGTTTTTAAAAAAAGAAAGAAAGAAAGAAAAAAACCCAGCCTCTCTACTGGTCTCTAGCCTCCAGCCTCTGCTCTCTTCTAAATTGTGTGTCACTCTGCCACCAGAGTGATCTTTTTAAAAAACAAACTTGCCCATATTACTTCAGGATGTAAATGCTTTCAGTCGCTTTCTGTTACTGCAACCGCCTCTCAAAGTATGGAAAACCATCCACTACTGATCCCCAGCTTCATCTTGAGCTCCATCTCCTGCCAAACTTGTGTGTGGGTGTGCCTATGTGCACACTTCTGTTTACAACCTAGTCTGTTTTTTTCAAGCCATGGAGCCTTCCACTTGTCACGCCTTCCTAGGAACCCTTCCCCATCCTGTGCGCCTCTCCTGTCCTTACCCTAATTGCCGTCAATTCTTTCTCATTTTTCAAAAGTCACTTCCTCTGTAAAGACTTCCAAAACTTTTCTCCCAAGAACATTTCACTGCTTTTGCCTCTGGCTTCATATGATAAACTCTGTACAATGAACTTGTTACAGAATAATTCCCTCCATACCTGACTCAACCCTGAACTAGACTTTGAATCTCTCTCCTACTAGACTTGAATTCTGCAGGGACATGTAAACAGTTTACTCCTTTTTATTAACAACGTGTGGTTGGTCTTTGATAAATGTTTAATGAATGAAAAGATGAATGAATGAGTAGATTAATCAGACATGGAAGAAAAGAGCACTTGGCTCAGATTGGGAGGGAGGTTTAGGTGCTCATTGGTATTTTCTAGGAGGGAGGAAAGTAGTATCTCAGATAGCAACAGATTTTATAAATCAAAGCATGTCCTTCTCTTTTCTCTTATAATGAGAAGCACACTGAGAATTACACAATGTCCATTAGAAATTCAAGTAGCAAAAGGCCTGTGGAATCAAAAAGTATAACAGAAAGGCCTTAGTGAACAGTATGTGCAGGGCCTTAGGAAAACATATGAGAGAAGTGATGCCCAAAGCTCTCGGTCATTTGCCTAAGGTTTCGGGCAACTGGTGGATCTGGTCATGTTAGGGCGATTGATAGCCCCATGTAGAAAGGTATGGGAGGACATTTTTCTATTAATGGTGAAAATTAAGGGAGATGTCACCCTGAGCCAAGAGAAGTGCCTTTCTCTCCAAGCCAGTTCTATTATAGAGGGGTTCATTACTTCTATAGGTCTGTCATAATAAGGTACCACTAGACCAGGTGTCTTAAACTACAGAAATATGTTGTCTCACAGTTCTGGAGACAAAGCGTCTAAAATCAAAGTGTTGGTAGGACTGCTTCATTCTGAGGTTATGAGGGAGAATCTATTCCATGCCTCTCCCCTTGCTTCTCACGCTTCCCGGCAATCCTTGGCATTCACTGGCTTCTCATGCCTTACCCTGATCTCTGCCTCCGTCTTCACATGGCATTCTCTCTGGGTGCATATATGTGTGCAAACTGTCCCCTTTTATAAGGATACCATCACACTGGGTGTGATGGGACCCATCCTACTTCAGTATGACCTCGTCCTAACTTAACTCACCGTAAGTACGCTGACCCTCCTTCCAAATAAGGTCACATCTCTGAGGTACTTGAGATTAGGTCTTTGACTTCTAAAGTTTTGAAGGGACACAATTAAACTTATACCAAGAGGTTAGATGGTGTTAATCCCAGGAGACTGCTGTTCATTCGGCATCTTGGGCTGATTTATGAGGGACTTGCAAGCTGCTATATCAACAGCTCAGGAAAAGAAGGGCCAGGGGACCCTCAGCAAACACGATCAGCAGACGAGAGAAGGAGGGGAGGGGAAGACCCGCCTTTAAGGGCTCTTCTGGCAGCTCCTGAAAGACTAACACCGAGAAGCTCCCAGGGACAAAATTACCACCTGAATTGGGAAGACGTCATGCCAACTATGTTATCCAAGTCCCCAGGTGTTTGAGTGGCATTGATAAGTCGCTGAAAGTGATTCATAATTCATAAAATTCATAATTCACCAATTCATAAAACATAGAATGTTTAGAGAGAGAAATAGGAGAATTTGACAAAACAGTCTCTCTGCCTTAATTTATGGAAGAAGAAGCAAAGACTCAGAGCGAGGATATATGCTGTAATGCAGAAGAAAGAGCACCAGACAAAGAAGCGGAACTCTTAAGTCCCCATTTTGACACTAACTAAGGAACCTCAGGTAAACTACATCAACTCACTGCGACATGCTGTCCATGTCTTAAAATATGGTACATCCCTCAAAGAACGGCTCAAGTAATTAAAGGAGATAATGGATGTGAAAGTACCACTCAGCTCTGAAAGATGAGTCAGTGAATTCCTATGTACAGTGGCTAATCCTATTCCTGTTTGAATCCACAGTGTCTAGCACATAGTAGATGCTCAACAACTGTTTTCTAAATAAATTCATGAATTTAAGCTGGCCCTTAAAAAGGAAAAATCCCAGAACACAATGTCCAGATCTCAACTCTGAACACTAACTTCCCGAAGCCTTGAAAAGAAGATTTTTCAGATGTCCTTATTTACAACCAGGTAACCCCACGATCATAGGGAGAACAGATTTCCTGCAGGGAGCATCTGAGTTATCCAAAAGAAACTCTTGCTATGGCTGCTGCTTGTGTTATGAGCCTATTAAAAAGACCAAATCCCTTGGCAAAACTTAGGAAGAGGCCCTGGGTTCCGACTACACAGCTGGTACACTCCTTAAAGGGTAAGCAAGTGAACCGAAAAAACAAACCCTAACCACCAACATAAACTCCCAGCAGTATTTATTCTGGAGTCTTGCAGCTATGGGGGGAAACTCTGTGCATGTTATTATGGCTGAGTGTTATTACTGTATATTGCAAGTTCTGACCTGGCGCTTCCTTCTTCACCTAGTAGCTCACTCCTTTCTTAGGACCATCTACATTGTTTCTTGCAAATCAATCAAAATGTTGACATAAAATCCCTTACTTTAGTACCCAACCAGGAGTTGGTGGCTGGGGAAAGTCAAGTTAATTGCAATGCAAACAGGAGAAATTGGCCTCGTTGGACAACTTACTGAGTAATATCCAAATTGTATGTTGCAAAGGGGCATTTTTCAGAGAAATTATCCTTTAAAATACAGATGGCACTTACCACTCTGAAATTGTGGCTTCAGTCTTCAGGGTGATTAGACTACAATGCTTCAACCTAACAAGTGATCTTTAGATCCTGGAGGGATGTACTTTACAGCATTTAAATAAACGTAAGTTATCAGTTTCTAAAGAGCATAATTGATCTTCATCTTATATTTGATGAAAATGGTTTGCAATTATTCCTGCTGGGAGATTTATCCATTTGCATCTTGCAGTCGGTTTTAGAATTTTTATCCTTTTGATCTTGCCATAATATCATGATTAATTGATTAATTCAAGGGTTCAGGAGTCAATAAACCCGGTATTTATTATTATTTATTATTTAACTTCCCCCCGTGTGCTGGCTGGCATTCAGGGGCTAAAGAAAATACAGTCCAGCTCCCACAGCTTCTTAAAGAATTGATTATGCAGGAGAAAAGAAAAAAGAAAATCCCTTTTTTTGTTTACCACCTGACAAAAAAAAATGCATTCTGTATTTACATTGGCCATTATTTAAACATGTTCTGAAAATCTGGATTGTTGTTCACTTTTAATTTAATTTTTGGTATATATATGCAGATATAGCTATATATAAATGAATCCATATTTATTTCTGTATCTGAAACTAAGGTTCCCAGTTTGAAATCATTTGTAAAAATGATTCTACTTGGTCATTATTCAAGAAACACACAGGCTTAGAAAAAATGAGCAATAAAATTGTCCTTAGTTCAGAAAAGTAGGAGTTATGTAAGTCCAGGCATATTCCCTGTGTCCTGGTGACCCATGTGCTTTTCTTACATCAAGGCTAGTAACTCTTCCTCATCTGCATAAACACTCCTTCATAGGGTGGATTTAGCAATGTCAAAGAATGGGTCACTGATCCCAAGAAACTATAACCTCCGGATGCCCAGATTTACTGTCAGAGCTCTGGGCAAATAACAGTATCACCAACTGGCCATGGGAGGTAACATAGTGAATGAATGTGACCAAGCTTGTGCTATAACTCTTGAATCCTGCACTTTAAAATAAATTATCATTCAAACATGCACCCCCAAAATAGATGATTTGTTCTATACACAGTGCTATGCTTGGGTATTATACCCTCCATTCAATGGCTAACAAAATAGCAGAATGATTATTTGGTGGCTATTTTATATTTTATAAAGGATTAAATAAGACATACAGAATTTAGTGGATTTTCCCCAAGGCTACTAAAATAAAGTTAGGATTAACGCCAAGATATAGAAATCCTAACTCAGGATTTCCAGTGAACTGTCTGTTTTTAGGCCACATTTCTACCCATAAATTGTCAAAGTATACAGAGATGCTGTTACACAAATATGCAACTCTTAATTGAAGCTCCAAGAGAGATGTTTGCATAATGCAAATATAGAGTTTATCACAAAAAACCCAATAGAAATCCAAAGGATAAGGATGCTACAGAGCTAAGATTGATGATATGTCCTAAATGTACCAGCTGTGTAAAATATGAAACCATCCGCCATGCTTACATCCCAAAGGAACCTGACGAGAGGCACATGCAATACCACATGCCCTGTGTGACAGGCGAGACAACAATGGTCGACCAGATGTTCTTTTCTTTCTCATTTGCATGGTTAGGACATATGGTAACTGGGAAGAATGAAGTCATCTCTTAAGCAGTGATATGAATGGCTTCAAATATAATTGTTTCAAATCATAGACCCCACACCTGTCAAGGATTAATGGTGTTGAACTTTTGAAAATAAACATGTTAAGTAAAACCCAAACACCTTATGTCAGATGGCATTTTTTTATGCTTTGCCACACACTTACAATCCTTGAAATAAATCACAGCTCTTTGTAAAGCTTGAGATTACATGGTTTTATCTGGAGAAAGGTTTGGTTTCCTTACACATGTTAAACTTGGGAGTATTTCAACACTTGCAATAGCAATATTTGGATGTCAGAAGATCTAGATTTCAGCACCAAGGGATAATTTAGTACATAAAACATCTGGTGTGTGTGAGAGAGAGTATCAGATTTACATCAGTGGTTTCCATAGTCCTTCTGGTTTAAATACGCCTCTGGGTAGCAAGTTCAGTTTCTGGTTTATGTGCTTGTCTCTTCAGGGGCTCAAGTGAGATGAACATATATTTTTAAAGGTTGCCTTAAGTGAAATAACAGCAAATAAAAAGTAAATTTGCTTGCCATCTTGGGAACATGAGCAATTGGACAAGCACTATCTCACTGCAGCTGATTTCTCATTCTCAGAAATACCAAGGACAAAATCTTGGGAGTGACTTTTGGAGCACAAATAAATGCGAAGCCTGAAATCAGTCATACTGAAAATTCCCAAGAAGTATGTAGAGTTGGGGCTCTATTTTCTTGGATTTAGAGACATCAGGAAAAAGCCAACTATTCCTTCCTCTTACAATGTAGTTGCAAGGAAATTTTGCCCCACCTGTGGTTTTTATGCTTATATTTTGGCAGATTCTAGTAATGTCAACACTCCCTGTGTTCCTTGATGCAATACTACAAACAAGACACATTAAAGGAGTTTACCCTGTTGTAAAACACATTATAATTGATTTTTATGAAGCATCCTTTGGTGTAAGTCATCACACAACAGTATTTTCAAGCCAATATATGAACCACACCAAAGAAGGAGAATAGGTTTGAAGTTTTATTCTCATGTAAGAAGGTGGTATCAAATGAGTGAAACTCCTGAGTTGGAAACATCCCTCTGGACCAATGAGGATGAGGTTTTAGAAGAGTGGACCAAGAGATGTATTCAGCAAAACTCAGGGAAAACATCCAACAGCTTCTTAGTAGAAACCATAAAAGGAGAAGGACTTCACTTTACCAGATATATCACACTTAATGCTGTTAGACCAGTATCTGCTGTTGTTAGTGTCACAATGGTATATAACCTACACTACCTTTAGATTCGATTATAAGCATTTATTAATATTGTTATTGTTTTAATATAGAGAGAGGATAAAACTGTTAGGTTGGTTCTTATGAATACTGACCACACAGGCAGAATTCTTGGGTCAAATCCTGAAAAATGGAAGGTTCAATAGACCTAGGAAACTGGCCTTTCCACCTGATGTATTTATCAATGTCATTTCTTTATGTCTAGGCATAGCTGTATCTGCAGGCCAGGGGAAGCACCAGTTCTACAACCTTGCCAAACACAGATGGTTCCTGGCAAAGTGGTGAAGCTGGTGGGACTTACAGGGAACACTCACCATCATCATCTCAACACTCTGTTCCCCATTTTTAGTGTCTCCCACAAACAATGTTTCATGCTTTCTTACCCCTGCCCATGACACCACATACCATTCCCCTGCAGAACACACCATTCCCCTGCAGAACCTACCGAATTGTTTTTTGCTGGCCAGTCATTGTAGGTGTTCTTTATCAGGTTGAGGAAGTTTTCCTCTGTTCCTAATTTGCTGCAAGTTTCTTTTATCATGAAGGGTGCTGGATTTTGTAAAATGCTTTTTCCATATCAGTTGATATGATCATATAATTTTTCTTCTTTAGTTTGTTGATGTTGTGGATTACTTTGATTTTTGAATGTTGGGTCAGCTTTTATTTGCTTTTTAAAACACAAATGAGGAAACCAAATTCTACTCAATGAGTACAATAAGTAATAAAGGCACATCAACATTTTCTGACATGGACAAAGATTATAAACATTTATTAATATTGTTATTATTTTAATGTAGAGAGGGGATAAAACCATTTGGATTCATAAAAACATAAAATAATATTACTAGACATGTTATAAAGAATATTTTAATTCTTACCTAAAATTCAAGAACTCTAGGATTCTTTACATTCTCTCTTTTCATGGAAAAAACAGGTACATTCTTAGGCTGAGATATGAAGAGAGAATAGGTTTGAAGTTTTATTCTCATGTAAATTATTCTCATGTAAAATAAAGTAACACTTTTATTTTTAAAAACCACAGAAAATGTTTTTTTTTATTTTCAGCAGGAAATGGCCTACTTTATGGACTACACTACCAACTTATGATTGAAAAATATTATTTCTAGGACTTTTGAATCTTGTTGCATTTCCCACCTAGAAACAAACAGGATTATATTCTGGGGCTTGCTCCACAGGGCAGATAAAGCAGAACCCACATCTGGGTGTGCTCACCGGATTCAAATCCCCTCTGCTGAACTAACTTAAAACAAAATAGTAATAGTGGAATCCAGAAATGTTAACCTTCCAAGGAATATTAGCATTTTGTCATTTTGTTTCCATATGCTCAACACTCCTACCTGGAAGTTAGCCTCCAATTCAAGTTTCCAGATACTGGACAGAAAACCTATAGCTGAGGTCAGTAGGACTGAAGAACATTTGGCGTCTCTCTCTAAACATACCATGCTGCTGATTGCCTAGTTCCACTATGTATAAGGCTTTTCAGAGTCTTCAGGCAGCTATTTTTAATGTTTATCCTGACGTTTTAGTTGCCATCAGTGGGAAGGATGGGCTATAGTGAGCCTAAACCACCACAGAAGAACTAGAACACAACAATTCATTTCACAGATGAGTCAACTATGACCCAGAGAGGTGGACAGTAATGACAGCAATTCCCTACATTTGTCATACCCCTGTATGGTTTGCAAAGCACGCCCTCACATTATTCATTTCATCCTCACAATAATCCATTCTGAAGAGATAGCCTTATATTGCCCTGGATTAAAGCAAGTTACAATTTATGTTATATGATTATGACTATTTAACATTTTATTTTTATTTTTCTCTGCTGTTTTTCTTGGCTTGTACAAGTAATATAACCCAACAGATAATGTAGGAGGACATGGATTTACAGTATTAGAACATAATTTGCAATTAAATAGAAAAATTTTAAGAGAGGCTCAAGCTGAGACCAAAGAAGACTGGAGCTATCCTATACTTTCCTCGAGATATCCATGGATGATGGAAGGAATGAAACCAAAGTTCATATTGAGTTGTTCTGAAGTGAGAGAAAAGGAATTTGGATCAAAACAAGTAGAGCTAAACACCCCTATTCACACGTTTTGCACATCAACATTGGGGAAGCCGAGATACCCAAGAGGAATGGGCTCTTTACCATTTGCAAAAAGAGGTTCCCTTTGTTTCTTAGTTTTATTCATGACACTTTGTATTTTCATCCCACTTTTGTTTTTCCAGAAAAATGTCACATAGCCAAACTCATTTCAACTGCACAGCAACATGAGATTGGCAAAACAGGCACTTGCTTTAGTGTTTACAAGTTTTTATTGCTGCCTTTACAGAGGAAAAGCTGAAGCCTAGTGAGTTTGAGCACGTTACTCCAGGTTACACAATTGGAAGTGAGCAGGAGCCAGGACTCTTAACAAAACACGAGTCAGGAGAGGTCCTCAAAATACAGGAGAGCAGATTAAACATGGCAGATCGATACATACATATGACTGTGTCCTAAATTCCATCAAGGAGCTGCAAAGGAATTTAAAAGATTTTAGTCCTCAAGAACAAATGACCAGTTGAAAAGATGTCAACAGAGATTTCGACAAATGTTTGAAAAACAGTAAAAGGATGAAAGTGTGGTTTTGAATCAGCAAGAAGGAGGAAGGCACAGCTAGGCTGCCACAGAGGGAAATACTAAAAAGAAATGAGATCACCTGATGCACGGAACCACAGTAAGCCTGTGACGTGGGAACAAGTTATCAGAGGAGGCAGAGGGGCATGTCAAGGCCGAAAATAATCCATGGTACCAAACCCGTACGGAACCTGATTTGAGTCCCAAATTATTCTCTCTCCCAGCACAACCAGTCGGCTATGTTCTGCTCTATACCAATAGCTGTGCTCTGCATGGCCCAGAAGATTATCTTCAGGAGATATGACACCCAGGTCTTAGCAGCCATCACATCACATGCTGGGGGTTTAGGGTAGACATGAAGAAAAATGAAATTGAATGGCAACCTGCACAGTGAAAGGTGGGACTCCTAGGTCTTGTTTTGTTCTGTTTTCCCCAGAGCCATTTAACTCCTCAGGCAAGGAATGTAAGGATCCCTCTCTGGAGAAACTGAAGAGCCAAAAACAAACAAAAAAAAACCCCAAAAGCAATAAACAGCAACAAACAAAAGCAAGTAAAAACAAAAATATCCTCAGATAATGGTGGAGGGAAACCAGATGTTAGGGCTCCAGTGTCAAAGCTGACTTTCCATGTGACCACTCCACACACAGATGCCCACAAGTCTACGGCTCCTTCCTCTCCCTCCACACACCCCAATGCACACAGAACTTTCTATCTTTTTTAAGTATCTCACTCTAAATGGACAGCCTAGGATGATAAGACATTTGAGGAAGCCCTCCAATATGAGAGGGACAAAAGCAGATAAACAGAATACAGGAAACAATGTCAATACACACAGAAACTATGAATTTTATCCCTAGAAAGAGAAACGAAGACATTTCTTTAAAAAAAGATCAGGCTGCTACAGAAAGATTAAAAAGTGTATACTTGTGTCTGGGGTGGGGAATTTGAACAATATAAAGAGTTTCTAGAAATTAAATACATAACAGCAAGAATAAAGGAGTTGAAAAATAAAGTAAAAAATCAGGGGAAAAAAGAACAAATAAATAAAGAGATAGACGAATTAAGAGCAAAAGAAAATTAGATCAATTCGAGAGCCCTTCATGTAATAGGAGCTCTAGAAAGAGAAAGCAGAAAAAAGAGTGGGGAGGAAATGATAAAAAGACTTACTTTTCTTATAACAAAATTCTTCAGAACTAAAGATTAAATAATTTAACTTAATCTCTAGATTAAAATGGTCAATCACAATAAATAAAAAATTAGCAACACCAAGGCACATTATCATGCAATTTGAAAATCACAGGAATGAAGAGAACATTGTTTTAAGCTTCCAGAGAGAAAAACAGGTAACACACAAAGAATTATGAATCAGAATGACATCCAGTTTCTCAGCAGCAATTATGTAAGGTAAAAGAAAATACAGCAGTGATTTTAAGATTCTGTGGAAAAATTAAATTCGACACCCAAACTATCAATTATGTTTGAGTATAACATAAAGATATTTTCAGGCATTCATATCTCAAATTTTTAATTTCTTCATAGTATTTCTTAGGAATCTGATGGAGGATACATTTTAGCAAAGCAAGAAATAAAGTCACTGGAGGGGTAGAAAAAAGAAAGAGAGAGAAAGATCAGCCCAAAGGAGATGCAAATAAGATTCAAAATTAGAGCAATGCATCTGGATTAGAATGGAAAGATGAAAAGCTCCAGGAGGAACAGTTTCAGAGGAAAAGGTGGAGTTCATTTGTTTGAGCATATGGAAAATATTGATAGGTATGTGTGATAGAGACATTACAGCATTTAGTGGGAAATGACAAGTATATAGAAATAAAACAAATGAAAATAAAACAAGCATTAACTCCAAAAATATTGTACAAGATGAGAGGCATGATTGTAGTGCATTGCTGGACTCAACAGTGAACACTGTTTCCACTACCATAATATTCTAAGCATTGGTGATTGATTTAAGCAAAATTTGTGATGCCATTATTTGGGGAAGGGTGGAAATAAAAACTAGGGATGTGTGTGCAAGAATAAACCCTCATTTACAGTGACAAGGAATTGTGAAGTGATATCCAAAATCATCAAATCAAAACTGTGTCATTTAAACATATTACTTAGAAACACGATGATAAATACTAGAAGAAATAGCTAGATTTAACAGTGGTCACCTCTGGAATTAGGATTTGGCATTCAATGAGATGGACCAGTTGACCGTAACTTTTTCATTTGAAGCCTTAATGCATGCATTACTTTGATCAAAATATTAATTTTTAAATAATTTTGCAAAAGTAAAAGTAACCCCATTTCTCTTTCAGAAAAAGAAAAGAAGTTCCTAGCTATGTACTTTTCAAAGAACTGACTAGTGAACTAGGTAGGGGCCAGGAGCCTCTTATGAGGGGCTAGGAGCCTCCCGAGTAGGACATCCTGACCAAGAGGAAGCCAGACACAGTCAGCTGGACCCAAAGGCAGAGCCTTAGACTCAGGAGGCAAGGAGAGCACACAAGCCGTCCCTTGGAAGCCTTCTCACTCCAAACCCCCGACGGACTCCTGCCCGAGGGCTATGGTCAGGGAAGTACTATAAGCAAAAACCTCAAGAGCTATTTCACTAAGACTTCTGTAGGGGCACTCAGCCCAAAGACAGCCCTATCTTGGGGGTCCCTCTAATAGAACTTGTCCTGTGAGTGGGGAGATGATCCCTGGGCACAGATCCCTACCCAGTTGGGCACTATGAGAGCTCCAGCACTTTGGGGCAGTGTCCAGAGGGTGACTGAGGTGCTGGAAAAAGTGGATGTGTCTTCAGAGATTGGTTAGAACAGAGCAGGAGTCTGAATGTATAAAATGAGTGATTGCTGACACATTGCCAATGCATGTAATTTTTGCAGCACCCAATAGGCTGTGTGAGCAGATGGAGTGAGACAGGAAAGTTCAGCGTCTTTCTGTTTACATGACCCTGTTGTCCTCATGGGCTGGTGACCTAGAAAAGCAAATCTTCCTGAGTGGGGTCCAAAGGTGCTGGCTCAGACATCTGGCTCTGGCAGAGAGGTTCACGTAACCAGTTGGCATGCTCTTGCCATGGGCAGTCTTCCCAGGTGCCAGCCAGAGAGAAATGACTGCTGAGCAACTGCCCAAACCCCTCTGAAACTCTCAGGTCACCGCTCATGGGCTGCCAACTCTTCCAAGAGCTCCATTAAGTCCAAGAAAGGGATCATGACCAGAGGGCAGGGTCTGAGTTTCACAGTTTAGAAGAACAAGGGATCTTGGTGAAATGAGCTCTCAGCTTTGGCATCTGCTTTTCCCGTGATCAGATCCTCCATCTTGGGGCCCTGACCACATCCTCACCTTGAGCAGCCAAAGCCCAGTTGTGCCCTTGGTGCCCAGATTCCAAGGAGGAAGCTTCCAACACCTGTTGCGAGGCAGAGCAGCATTTTTGTACCTCTTCCCTTCCTCTAGTGGTTCTGGTGTTAAAATGGACACCGAGAATTTTCCGTTTGAAGGTCATTTCAGTTTCTAGAACATAGGGAGACTCTCATAGACATAATTTGAGCCCCTACCCTGCCCTCTCCAACCTAGACACTCCAAACCACACATCCATCCACTCAATAACAGAGCCTCTTCTAAGGAAGGTCCTTATATTTTTCATTGGTTGGCCTTTTTCTCTAGCTAGATATTCCAAAATTGCAAGGATCAACCTTAGGCCTCTACTCTGTAGTTTCCAAAGCACCAGCACTGGGCCCATAAATGTGCTGGCACTCAACAAATATAACTTTCATGAGATTTTTTCAGTCCAAACAGTTAGTTTTGTAAGGAACCTGAAAATGGGCTTGTTGGGAGAAAGAAAAAAGAAAAAATTCAACTGTAATTGAAAAATAAAAATTTTAAAGAAGAAAAATCTATGGGTCTTTCAAAGTGCTTTTGTTTTTTTTATTTGTTTGTTTGTTTCATTGTTGTTCAGTTGCAGTTGTCCCATTTTTCCCCCCATTGCTCTCCCCTGCCCTATCCAACGCCCACTCCCAAAGACAATCCCCACCCCATTATCCTTGACCATGGGTCCTTTGTACATGTTCCTTGACTTGACCCTTCCGCTTCTTTACTCCATTATCACCCTCCCCCCGTCCCCTCTTTATTTCCATGTCTCTGTTTCTTTTTTGCTCACTTGTTTGTTTTGTTGAATAGGTTCTGCTTATAGGTGAGATCATATGATACCTGTCTCTTACCACCTGGCTTACTTCACTTAGCATAATGCTCTCCAGGTCCATCCATGCTGTCACAAAGGGTAAGAGATCGTTCTTTCTTTCTGTTGTGTAGTATTCCATTGTGGAAATGTACCCTGGTTGTTTTTATCTACTCATTTACTGATGTTTTATTTTGTTTTTGATTTATTGATTTGAGGGAGAGAGAGAGAAACATCAATTTGTTGTTCCACTTATGTATGTATTCATTGGTTGCTCCTTGTACGTGCCCTGACCAGGGATCAAACTCTGGCGTATCTGGACGATGCCCTAACCAACTGAGCTACCTGGCCAGAGCCTCTTTTTATTCTTTCATTGGATCAAAAGCTTTCTCTGTTTTGACCTTTGCTCAAACCAAAAAGTATAATGGGTGTGTATATATGTGACCTCAATTTTGAAATAATCTTCTATGCCAGTGTTTTGTTTTGCAACTTTTTTTTTTTTAATTATAAGCCCTTTCAGGATCCTTCAACCCTGGCACCTTGGTATCAGGAGAATGCTGTAACCAACTGAGTTATGCAACCAGGATAGTTTTGTGTTCCCTGCTGGGGAATGTGGGGAATAGTGCTTTTGATGTCCTGTCCCTTTCCAGCCCCTTCCCTATCCCCCTGAATACTAAAAATATATAAATAAGATTCTATTAGAAACCAGACATTTAGAATAACATATTTTCAGGGGATTTTTTTTTCCAACGAAGCTTGGATGCTTGTGCAGGTTATAAATTTACAGCTGATGATCCTCTGCCAAAAGTTTTTTGGGATGTTCACAGCTATGAAATATAATCTTTAGGTGGCTACATATCCCTTTTGAGCTCCCAGTTTGATTCAACAGCCTATATTCCTGACAACATAACTATCACAACAATAATGAAATAACAAGAATATTTATTTCGATTTACACACCACTCTTCACCTAAGGATCCCGGAGCAACTTCAAACACTACTGAAATGGTTCCAAATGGTATACCTCTCCAACTTTGATTTTAGAAGCTAAAAAAGGAGTCAGTCTGCTGTGTGTAATTTCTTGGCAAAAATCATACACCTCTCCATAAATGGAAACACTAAGTTTTGGCTGTTCTTCAATAATCTTCTCTTCCCTTCTTATACTTTTCTTTGCTGGGAAATAAACCTTTCACATATCCTAGACCCCACTCTTAAATTTTATTGTTTTGTGCTTTGAAATTTTTTACACTATAAAAATTAAGTGTCTTTCTCCTTTGCAAGATTTGTTGAAATAAGTTTTATTTGGGATATCTAAGAAATAGGAAATTCTGTGTAGTCTATGGTTTGGTTTTAGTTAAATAGAAACCTCTCTCCTCCGTTTCTTTATTTTTTGACACTTGCACTTTTATTTTTCCATGAATTATAGCTATTTTATGACTTGTCTTAACCTTCTGTACTAGATGGGAAGCTTATTTAAAAATAAGACCTGTATGTTTCAATCCCTTCTCTTTGTATGCCAATTTCTCAAGAGCCTTCTGCGGAGAGTATATATGAGTAGATTTATGATGAACTGACTTATTTCTGAATTACATGCATGATTTAAATTTTTTCTAAAATATTGTATGCTTCCAATGTCTACATTAGTGCACAAAGGAGGGGATAAAAACAGCGAACATCTAAACCCTCTTTCATTACATTGGACCTAAACAAACAGCTACGGGGGGGGGGGGGGGGGGG
>PVJD01010430.1:0-53890 GCA_004026545.1 Mormoops blainvillei | reverse complement strand
TATAACTGTCTTAATGTACAGTTGAGAAGGCTGAGCACAGAGTAGATAAACTACCTTGTCCGATGACCCACAATTAGGAGTGGCTAAGGGAGGATTTCACACTTCTGGCCCAAATCTGGGCTCTGTTCCAGACCCACAAATTAGTTTCCCAGTTACTTTTCCTACATGTAGGCATGCAAACAATTCAATCTAGTTTTAGACGGAGGTTGGCCAGAGCCTAAGTGTTAGTTACACAACGAGCCTCCAAAGTAAATGCATGTTGGATGTGGGTGCTGGGTGGGGGAGGGTCTGGCAGAAGTCAGTCCCAAGCCCTCTAGTTTGGGCAAACTGTAGCAGGGCCACCAAGGCTGGGGCTCTGGCTGGCAAGAGGGCAAAACTTCCCAGCCCTGGTCTGCAGTTTGGGAGGAGGTAGCCTCCCTCTGACCAGTCTGGGTGCTGAATGTCTGAGAACAGCCATGGTGCTCACGGTGACAGCAGTCTCTTGCAAGGGTGGAGACCTAAAATGTACAAATATTTAGAGACCGGAAATCCTCCTACACTAGAGTCTTTGCATTTTCTCCTTTTGAAACACTTAGAAACAGGGCGGCATGAGAGGTTGATGCTTGTTTTGGATGATGAGAAACTGAGAGAGCAAATGGATGTTCACTAATCATCTGCATCAGTGATGAATCACTTTTCATAGCGAACAGGGTTACTGAATAGAAGAAATGAAGCATGAATGGCCAGATCCAGAAACTGAGGGCATCCCCTGTGCACGCCACCCCAGTTTGACAACCTCTCCACACTTTCCCAGGAGTTGCACGCCCTCGAGATCTACCATGGCAGTTACAAATACGGTAGCATCTCAGAGGCTGAACTGAACAAACCACTTGAAGACATTGAGACTCTCATTTAGAACAACTGAAAAAAATCAGTGAAGCAACTGTCCCTGAGGGATGAGGTAGAAGCCAGGCAGCAAAAGACAAATACCATAGTATCTCACGTATAAGTGGAGCCAAAAGAACAAAACAAACGAGCAAAGTAGAATCAAGAGATGTGGAAATAAGGAACAAACTGACAGTGACCAGAGGAGAGGGAGGAGAGGAAAAATGGGAGAAAGAAGAGGAAGGGTCTAGTCAAGGAACATGCATAAAGGACCCGTGGTAATGGATAAAAGGGTGGGGCCTGACTGAGGGAACGGGGTCGGGGGGCAGGGGAGAGCAACGGGCCCGGGATTGGGACAACTGTGACTGAACAACAATTTTAAAAAAGAAAGTAAAAAAAGTCACGTTTTTCGGTTCTTCGTGAAGTTCAAAGCAAACGGGAAAAGGATTTTAAAAAGTAGCAGAGGGTGGGAGGACAGGAGCCCAGAAGGGAGTTTATTCAATGCAACCACTGTGCTCAGATACTGCAGAAAAACACTGTGTTGATCAGGGCATACTCTACACAATGGTCATCCAGAGGGTTCACTGCTAGAAGGTTAGGGATTAAGAAAACAGAAGAAGGGGGAAACAAAGAGAACATTTTAAGGAAAGGAAATGTTTCGGCAGTAAATTATTTTAACACAACAAATGAGTGTTCATTTCTAGTTGGTGAGACCATGAGTGAGTTGATTTTTGTGTTTTGTGGGTTATTTTTTTGTTTTGATTTTTTTCGTTTTGTTTTGTTTTGCTTAACTCATCTGTTTTTTCTATACTGGACATGTGTCAGTTGTATAATAAAAAAATCAAAAGGGATAACTTTAAAGGTAGCAGGACTGGGTTAAGCCTAAAGATCTTTATTGATTTATCATTTGCGTTATTCTTTCCAATAAGATTAGAAGGTCTAGATAGTAACAGTGGTGAATCTACAATAGCAGCCTAGAATTGGGAAGGTGGAAAATATGCTAAATCTTTGAAGTATTAGCATCTAATCCTTCATATAAATCTTCTGTCGTCTGCTGTTCTAGGTTTCAACGGTAGTCTTATAATTTTACTAAATCCGACATCATCACCATTCACCTTTAACTGGATACACTTTGTTAAACTAGTGTTATCGGGGTGATTTTATTTCACCCTGTACATCACCACATGTAACAGCAGAGTTCTTTGATAACGAAGAAAATTTTGCTTTATTTTTGAAGTAAAATCAGACAAAAAGAGGTCTCCCTTTAAAGGTACTTAATTTTATAATTTATGAAATTGAAACTTTGGTTATACATCCCCACAAAATAGTAATTAGAGTTTGCAGTAAATATTCTCTCTGATTAAATCTTGGTTTATTTCCTTAAGCAATACTACCAAAGAAGAATACCTATTAAGCACACCTTGATAGATGCTTATGGTGAGAATGCAACACGAGTTGTTGGGCTGTCAAGGAGAGAGAAACACAGGGTCTCTCATAATTTAGCATCTCATTGTGCTATTGCTGAACTATGAATAAATAGATATATTCCTCAGAATAATGTCTATTTGTATACAACTCGAGAGGGCATGGGCTGATTTTCTTGTGTGGCTGATAAACTGACTTAAAAAAAATCTAATAACACAGTGCAGTAGTCCTTGCATATCCAAAGGGGGATATGTTCCAAGTCCTCTAGTGGCTGCCTGAAACTGCAGGTAGTAGCAAACCCTATATATACTGACTTTTCCTACGTAAAGTCTAATTTATAAATTAGGCACAGAGATTAACAACAATAACTATTAATAAAGTAGAACAATTATAACAATATATGGGAATAAAAGCTACGCAACTGTGGCGTTTTTCTTTCTCGAAATATCTCTTTGTATTATACTCAACTTTCTTCTTGTGATGGGGGTGACACACTGCCTATGAGATGCCATGAGATGAATGATGTAGGCATTGTGACGTGGCATTAGGCTACTCTTGTGCTTTCAGGCCGCTGTTCAGTAAATTAAGGGTTATATGAACACAGCGCTGAGATACCGCGCGAGTCTGATAACCAAGGCAATTACGAAGTGAGTAACAGGCAGGTATATACAACATGGATACATTGGACAAAGGGATGAGTCACATCCCAGGTTGGATGAAATGAAATGGCACAGGATTTCATCACGTTACTCAGAGCAGTGTTTAATTTAAAAGTTATATATTGTTTATTCCTGGAATGTTCCATTTACCCTTTTCAGACCATGGTTGACTATGGTAACTGAGGAAAGCAGGGATACTATATCGATGTTTAATCACCCATACAGATTACTTTGCTGGTTGTGGAGTACATTCATTTATATGTATAAGTTATAGAAAGTTTGTTTTAAAAGGCCAGGAATATTATTTTATATTTTAATGCATTGTTTTAAAACTGTACCTTATAATACAAGTATAATACTTATCCCAACGTACAAGTATAATAAAATTCTTAGTCATTTAAAATTACATGTTAATCAAATGATTTAAAAATTAGAGACCTCACAATGAAAGTGGGCATTTTAACTCCTCACTTGGAGCTTCAAACAGATTGATAAGAATAGGTGGATGATGGGGTTCTAGGCAAAAGAGCTCCTCTTTCCACACCATGCAAACCCTCTCTCAGAATTCAGCTAAGAGCTAACAGAAGGTAATGGGTTACTTGGGAAGGTGGTAGAAACAGAAAGTGAGAAGCAATTTTTTTTAATGGTAACACTGGTCATCTCCAGTGAATTCCTAAGATCTTTGACATATAACCTGAAATTTGGTATCTCATTGTACTTACAATTTTAGAGCACAAAGGGTTTTAAAGATGAGCCAACCCAAGCCCCTCATTTGATAGAGGAAGCTATGCCCCAGACTGGTGTGGGATTGGTCCACGGCATACTGCTAACTCAAGAGATTCGGGACTGTTATGCGCTTAACTGTCTCCCTTACTTCTAAATTCTTAGGTTGAAGTCTTAATTCCCACCACCCCAAAATATTACCATATTTAGAGATAAGGTCTTTAAAGAGGTAAGTAAGTTAAAAATGAGGTCTGTAGGGTATGCCCCAACTCCTATGACTAGTGTCCCTACAAGAAAGAATCTGTTTCAAGATGTTTGGTCACAGACACAAAGGGAAGATGGTGTAAAGACAGGGAGAAGGGCTCTTCCAAGCCAGGCAGAGAGGCTTGGAACAGGTCCTTTCCTCATGGCCCTTGGAAGGATTCAATCTCGTCAACAGCTTAACGCACACTTCTGGCCTCCAGAGCTGTGAGAAACTGAATTTCTGTAGTTGAAGCCACCAGCCTGTGGTACTTTGTTATGGCAATCCTAGAAAATTCATACAAGAACTGAATTCCAGCCTCTTGATTCACTCAGATTCTGGATCTGAAGGATGCCATGGTGCACATGCTCTTGGGGTTCCTCGCAGTGAGCACAAGCGTTTCTGGTCTCGCACTATCACTAATCTAAATAAACAAAAGACTTTAAACGGTTTTTAGAACTGGAATCATCAGGGGCTGACAGAAACCTGAACTGCTTCTGATCAGCCTTCCAGGCCCCACGAGGCGGGTTGAAATCTCATTGCCTTCTGCTGCCGAGAGTGCAAATGGGAAAACACATGAAGCTCAGCCTATTAATTCTGCCCACTTGCTTTTTGAGGCTTTTAGTTACTTATCAACACTAGAGGAAAAAGCAGCCCTAAAAATACCATGAATAGTTTAACTTTCCAATTAAATAATGAATCTCTAATATGTTTGTGTAAAAAAGGACATTTTGTAGTAGGTACACTATTGAAAGGCTGAAATAAAAATAAATAAAATAGCCCTGGCTGGAGTGGCTCAGTGGATTGAGTGCCCGGCTGCGAACCACAGGGTCGCCGGTTGGATTCCTAGTCTAGGGGGCACTTGTGGGGGGGCACTCGAGAGGCAACCACAGATTGATGTTTCTCTCCCTCTTTCTCCCTTCCCCTCTCTCTATAAATAAATAAATAAAATCTTTTAAAATAAATACATAAAAATTTTCTACATGAAAGAGATAAGTGAAGATTCCTTTCTTCTTTTTTAGTTTTTAAATGTATAAATAAATGTACAAGGTAATCTTATCCCAGTCATGTCTTCTTTCTTCCTTAAGATCAGTTTCTGCAAAGACTAGGAGAAAAATACTTGAGGCAGGGGGTGGAACTGACTGGTTAAACCCCTGAATGATCAAGCAATAAATAAAATGAGGAACCTTGGAAGTTCCATTGGGGATTAGATTTTGAGTTTAGGGTTAACATTTGAAAAATTGTTCTCAAAATTCTGGCAACATCAAAATCAAGTATTGATGTTTTTTCAAAAAAATGCTTAGGTTCCACCACAGAGCCAAAGCACATAACTTTGTGCTAAGGTCTAAGGTCACTATCATAGCCACTCAGTAGAATGTGTGCCAGTTTTCCAAGACTGCCATGACTGCTGTTTCTAGGTGCCCTACGTGGGAGTGGCATGGTTGTACACAAGTTTCATTCCAAATCAGAAAGGGAGCTGTGATCAAAGGGGACATCTGGGTTCACTTCCTTTGGGGGAGATGAAGTCACAAATCTTACTGGGATCAACTTCTCTCTAATTTGGGCTTTACTACTCATGCTCCCACTTCAAAGCAAATCAAGTATCCAAGTAGGTTGAGTTATTTGTTCCTGTTTAAGGCTGAATTAAAGAAACTTTATGAGTGTTAGGAGTCCAACCACATAAAAAGCTAGTCACTTTATTTTTCTTTTTAAAGCAAGGATCTTCCAGAAAATGAAAAGAGTATATCAGATAGTTAAATGCTGTTTTTTCACTCTTGCGAATGGATGCCCACACGTGTAGCAAAAAGAATACAATACATACACACTGCGTGTGTCAAGGCCATGTGGGCTGAACAAAATACAGACTGGGGTAGTATGTGCCCAATGTTTGAAATCAGGTTTCAATTTATACAGACACTCATGTAAAAGAACAGACTACTAGGATCTAGAAACTTTGTGTAAGGTGCTTACAATAGTTTTAAAATAATTTTTAGGTACTAATATGCATATATTAATATCTATAAGGTTTGGTAATGGCTATGTATATATTTTAGTACATTTAAGAAATGTTTCTTTTATAATAAATTATAAGTAATAAAATAATGTAAGAAGAATAATAGTAATCTAAGTTTATTTAATAAATGCCTTCTCTGTAAGGCATCCAATACAATAAAATTTCTGAGGTGAAAATTATATAGAAATAAAAAAAGATTTCTATATACATCAAGTGATAAAAGGCAGACTATAAATAGCACTGAGTAAATATGCAATTTTGTATGTGTGTACACAAGGCCAGGAGTCTATAAGTACAACCAAAAACGCTTGTATTAGGTGGTGAAACATTGAGCTTTTTTTTTTCAAGAATTACTTTGTGGCCCTGGCTGGTGTGGCTTAGTGGGCTGGGCATTGCCTTGCAAACCAAGAGGTCACCAATTTGATTCCAGGTCAGGGTGCATTCCTGGGTTGCAAGCCAGGTCCACAGTAGGAGGCGTGCGAGAGGTAACCAATCAATGTTTCTCTCACACATCAGTATTTCTTTCTCCTTTCATTCCCCTCTCTCTAAAAATAAATAAATAAATAAATAAATAAATACATACATACATACATAAAATCTTTTTTAAAAGGAAATATTTTTTTTTCACATAGATGGTTAATGTCTCTATATTTACCTGTTTAAAAAAAAGAGATGAGTCACTGTCCTAATTTGGTTTAACTTGCTTTTTATCTTATGAATTGAGTTTTAAATTATGTCTGTTTATTATTTTTTATCATTAAGTAAATAGTCTTTAGTACCTATTAGAAAACATGTGCTCATTAAGGGGCTTTTGAGACCCAAGATAATTTGCCAAAAAAGTATTTAACTCAGTAGGGGTTTTCAAGTTGGGGATTTCCTTATTCAAGTTTTAAATCACTTCTTAGAAAACAGTTATTCTCTCCAATTGACCACTGTACTATAGTGATCTGGCATCCCTAAAGCATTTTAGTAGCCTTCAAAGAGATTCCTTTGAAATATTGACACTTCCACTATAAGAACTATTTAGAAGAAAATCGCTTGGCTAGTGTCCCAAAGAAATTCACTCAGAAACAGCATCCAAATCTTTGGAGGTACCAAAAGGTACCCAGAGGGGTACCTCAGCTGCAAAGGTTCCCCCTAAGAAGCACTGGGGGAACCCCAAGTCAGGATCCCCAGCCTAGAGCACCAGAGCCAGGTAGAGGCATCCACACAACATCTGGCTGTGAAAATCAGTACGGATTCTGTTCTGTTGAGGGGTGGGGGAGGAGATAAGAGTGCAAGAGACACAGGTGCCCTCTTAAAGGGCTAATGTACAAAATCTCATTTACAGTCACTCACCCTGGGCTCGGCAGAGGGAGAGCAGAAAGGACTAGAGTTGCTTGAGGAGAGAATGGGGTTTATGGCTATGGAGAGAGAACTGACAACTGCCTGAGACCCGGCCCCATCACAAAGGTGCGTGAGCACCCAACAGATGGCAGCTAGACTAGGTGTACCCTGGGACATTTACTGAGTGGCCTCAGACCCAACACTGACACTGAGTTTGAACCTATATCAATCTGATGAACACCACTCAACCCTACCTGGTGACTCACTGGAAATGTACCTCATACAACTCAAGTATCCACAGGGGCTCAGTGACTGAGCCTAACAGGGAGGTGATAGGCAAAGGCATGCAGAGGCAGATCTCAGGGAGCCTTGAGCCTTTTTCTGAGCTGCTACTGGGCTTGGTGTTAGTGGAAGCTGGACTTGGTGTGCAGCTTTGTCCTTCCTACATACACCAGGGCTCAGTAGAGGTAGCCACAAACTATGGATCACTTTGTAGTTCCAAATAGATTGTCCACAGCCAGTCACAGACAGTGTCTGACATTGACCTGCACCAGAGTCCCTCTCAAGAAATCCCAGAACAGACACACCCAGAGGATAACTCAGACAACACCAGAGCAGGATCCAATTAACTTCACAAGTGGCATATCCAAAGGAAGATCTTAGCAGGCACCAGGTCCTGCTGAGGTGAAATCAACTTCATGTGGTCAGCAACTGCACAGCAGCTTGTACACTGTGGTCAGGGTCAGTCCTCTCAGTCAATCAGCCTGAGGATCAACACCACACATGGATGGGAAAATAGCAATCAAGACTCAATTACAATGGTGGGCCCACATAAACCACAAAAGGGACAAGTGTGGAGTACCCAGCCTTGCTGACCAAGGAAGCTGCACCACTGGGTCCCACAGGATGCCTCCTGAATAAAGCCACCCTACCAAGACTGAGAGACGTAATAGATCTACCTAACACATAGAAACAAATGTAAAGCGGCAGCCAAATGGGGAGACAATGAAACATGTCCAAATGAAAGAAAAAGAAATTTCCACATAAAAAGATAAATGAATTGAAGGCAAAAAATTTACCAGGTATAGAGTTCAAAAATATGGATATAAGGATGCTTAAGGAACTTCGTGAAAACTTTAACAGCATGAAAGAGGACATAGAAACCATAAAAAACAATGAGTCAAAAATTAAGAATATAATATCTGAAATGAAGAATATACTAGAAGAAATAAACAGTAGATTAGATAAAGCAGAGGAATGAATCAGTAATTTGGGAGACAAGGTAGCAAAAAACACCCAGTCAGAGCACCAAAAAGAAAAAAGAATTTGAAAAAATAAGGATTGCTAAGGGACCTTTGGGACAACATGAAGCATGACAACATTTGCATCACAGGGGTACAAGAAAGAGAAGAGAGAGCTAGGGAATTGGGAAACAATTTGAAGAAATAATAACTGAAAAATTCCCAAACCTGGTGAAGGAAAAAGACACACAAGTCCAGAAGCACAGGGAGTCCCAAACAAGATGAACCCAAAGAGGTCTACACCAAGACACATCATAATTAAAATGCCAAAGGTTAAAGACAAAAAGAGAATCTTAAAAACAGCAAGAGAAAAGCAGTTACCTACAAGGAACAGCCACTAAGACTGTCAGCTGATTCCTCAAGAGAAACATTTCAGGCCAGAAGGGATTGGTATGAAATATTCAAGGTAATCAAAAGCAAGAAACTATAAGCTAGACTACTTTACCCAGCAAGGCTATCATTTACAATTGAAGGAGAACTAGCTCCCCATACAAGAAAACAAAACAAAGCAAAAAAACTAAAGGAGTTGTTACCACCAAACCAGTATTACGATAAATGCTACATGGTCTTCTTGAAGAAGACGACAGAGGAAGATAGTTAAAAGAATAAAACTGCAATAAGTACATACCTATCAATAATCACTTTAAATGTAAATGGCTTAAATATTCCAATCACAAGACATATGGTAGTCCTGGTAGGTGGGTCAGTTGGTTGGAATGTCATCCAGAAAACCAGAAAGGATGTGGGTTTAATCTCCAGCTGGGGCACATACCTAGGTTGAAGGTTTAATCTTCAGTCAAGGCATGTATAGGAGGCAACTGATCAATGTTTCTCTCTCACATTGATCTCTCTCTCTTTCTCTCTCTCTTCCTCTTTCTCTCCCTGTCTGTCTAAAATCAATAAATATATCCTTGGTTGAGGATTAAAATTAAGACATAAGATAACTGAATGGATAAGAAAACAAGACCCATATATATGTTGTTGCTAGACACCCACCTCAGAACAAAAGACACACAGACTAAAAGTAAAGGGATGGAAAAAGATATTTAATATAAATGGAAAGGAAAAAACCTGGGATAGCAATACTTATATCTGATAAAATAGACTTTAAAACCAAGGCTATAGTAAGAGACAAAGAAAGACACTACATAATGATAAAAGGAGCCATCTAACAAGAGGATATAACCCTTCTAACCACTTATGTACCCAACACAGGAACACCTAAATATATAAAGCATATCTTGATGGACATAATGGGAAAGATCAACAGTAATACAGTCATAGTAGGGGATTTTAACACCCGATTGATATCAATGGATAGATCTTATAGACAGAAAATCCAAGTAGCAAAAAATATATTCTTTTCAAGTGCGCATGGAACAGTATCTAGGATCAACCACATGTTAGGACACAAAATGAGACTCAATAAATTTAAGAAGATTGAAATTATGTCACGTATCTTCTCTGACCATAACGGTATGAAGCTAGAAATCAATCAAAAGAAAAAAACCAAGAAACACACAAAGACATGGAGACTAAATAACATGTTCCTAAACAACAAATGGGTTAATAATGAGAACAAGGAAGAAATCAAAATATACCTTGAAAAAAGTGAAAATGAGAACACAAAAATCCAAAATCTATGGGACACAGCAAAAGCAGTCTTAACAGAGAAATTCATAGAACTGCAGGCCTATCTCAAGACACAACAAAAATATCAAACAATCTAACCTAATACTTACTTAAAGGAGCTCAGAACAAGAACAACAAACAAAGCCCAAAATGAGTAGAAGAAAGGACATAATAAACATCAGAGCAGAAATAAATGAAATAGAGTATAAAAAAAAATAGTACTAAAGATCAATGAAACAAAGAGCTGGTTCTTTGAAAAAATAAACAAGATTGACAAAACTTTAACCAGGATAATCAAAGAAAAAAGAGAGAGGACTCAAATAAACAAAATCAGAAATTAAAGAGAAGTAACAACTGACACCAAAGAAATACAAAGAATTGTGAGAAAATATTACAAACAACTATATACCAACAAATTGGACAATCTGGACAAAATGGATAAATTCCTAGAAACATACAATCTTCCAAAACTACATCAGGAAGAATCAGAAAATATTAATAGACTGATTACAACTAATGAAATTAAAGCAGTAACCAAAAAACTCCGAAAAAACAAATGTCCTGGAACAGATGGCTTCGCAGGTGAATTTTACTGAACATTTAAAGAACTGACACTTATCCTTCCTTATCAAACTATTCCAAAAAGTTCAAGAGGAGAGAAAAGTTCCAAGAACGTTTTACAAGCATTATACTAATTCCAAAGCCAGATAAGGACACTACAAAGAAAGAAAATTATAGGCCAATATCCCTGATGAACACAGACGCTAAAATCCTCAACAAAATATTAGCAAACCAGATCCAGCAATACATTCAAAAAGATCATACACCATGATCAAGTGGGATTTATTTCAGGGATGCAAGAGTAGTACAAACTCTGCAAACCAATAAACGTGGTACACGCCATAAACAAAATGAAGTATTTTTTAAAAATCACATGATCATATCAATAGATGCAGAAAAAGCATTTGATAAAATCCAGCACCCATTTATGATAAAAACTTTCAGCAAAGTGGGAATAGAGGGAACACACCTCAACGTAATAAAGGCCATATCTGAACACCCATACTCAACTTCATATCAGTGGGCAAAAACTACAAGCATTCCCCTTAAGATTGGGAAAAATACAAGGATGTCCACTTTCACCTATCTTATTCAACACAGCACTGGAAGTCCTAGCCATAGCAATCAGACAAGAAGAAGAAATAAAAGGCATCCAATCTGGAAAGTAAGCAGTAAAACTGTCATTATTTGCAGATGATATGATTCTCCTTGTACATAGAGGACCCTAAAGATGTCACCACAAAACTGTTGGAACTGATAAATAAATTCAAAATATATATCCAGAATCAGTTTCATTTTTATATAGTAATAATGAACTCTCTGAAAGGAAAACTAAGAAAACCATCCCATTTACAACTGCATCAAAACAAACTAAAATAAAATACCTGGGAATAAATTTAACCAAGAATGTAAAAGACCTGCACTTGAAAAATTACAAGACACTTAAGAAAGAAATGGAAGAAAATAAAAATAACTGGAAGTACATACTGTGTTTATGGATAGAAAGAATTAACATCATTAAGATGTTCATACTACCCAAAGCAATCTATAGATTCGACGCAATTTCTATCAAGATACCAATGGCATATTTCACAAAACTAAAACAGATATTTCAAAAATTTATATGGAACCACAAAAGACCTAGAATAGCCACAGCAATGTAAAGAACGACAAAGTGGGAGAAATCACATTACCTGATAGTAAAATATACTACAAGGCCACAATAATCAAAACAGCTTGGTATTGGCATAAAAACAGACATACAGATCAATAGAACAGAATAGAGAACTGAATAATAAATCTATGCCTTATGGTCAATTAATATTTGACAAAGGAGGAAAGAACAGACAATGGAGTAAAGATAGCCTATTCAATAAGTGGTGTTGAAAAAATTGACAGATATATGCAAAAAGGTGATATTAGACCATCTTCTTACACCATGCAGAAGAATAAATTCAAAACGGATTAAAGACTTAAATGTAAGACTCAAAACCATAAAAGTCCTAGGAGAAAAATAGGCAGTTAAATCTCATAGCAATATTTTTTCTGATTGTCTCCTAGGGCAAGGGAAACAAAAGAAAAAAATAAACAAAGGAGGCTACGTCAAACTAAAAGTTTTTGTACATCAAAGGACCATCAACAAAATGAAAAGACAACACACTGAAGGGGAGAACATATTTGCCAATGATATATGTGATACAGGGTTAATATCCAAAGTTTATAAAGAACTTATACAACTCAACACCAAAAAAACAATCTAATTTAAAAACGGGCAGAGGATCTAAATAGACACTTCTCCAAAGAAGACATACAGATGGCCAATGACATATGAAAGGATGCTCAGTCACTAATCATCAGAGAAATGCAAATTAAAACTGCAACGAGATATCACCTCCCACCTTTCAGAATGGCTATAATCAATAAATCAACAAACAACTGTTGGCAAGGATGGAGAAAAGAGAACCCTCATGTACTGTTGGTGGGAATGCAGATTAGTGCAGCCACTATAAAAAGCAGAATAGAGATACCTAAAAAAAATTAAAAATGGGAATCATAGCATTATTAACAATAGCCAAGATCTGGAAACAGCCCAACAGCCCATCAGTACATGAGTGGATAAAAAAAGATGTGATACATTTATACAATGGAATACCACTCAATCATGAAAAAGAAGGAAATTTTATCTTTTGCAACAGCATGGTTGGACCTGGAGAAATAAAATAGGCAATGAAAGACAAGTACCATATTACATATTATTTCACTTACACGTGGAACCTAAAGAACAATATAAAGAAACAAAATAGAAACAGATTCATAGACACAGAGAACACACAGACAGTGAGTGGTCAGAGGGGATGGGGCTTGGAGGGTTTTGTGAAAAAAGGTGAATGAGTTAGGAAAAAAGAAACAAACAAACAAAAACTCATAGACACAGACAACAGCATGGTGATTACCAGAGGAAAAGGGGGTAGGGGGAGGTAGAAGAGGGTAAAGGGGGGATAAATGGTGATAGAAGGAGACTTGATTTGGGTGGTGAACACACAATACAATATACAGATGATGCATTATAGAACTGTACACCTGAAACCTACATAATTTTATTAATCAATGTTACCTCAATAAATTAAATTTAAAAAAAGAAACTGCTTTCAGAATAGAGTTGTAATATTGGGCAAGTGGTGGGTACAAGGTAGGACTCTGTGTAGCTAAATTTAAAAAGAGTCCATCCATTTAGAAGGGAGACTAGAGGATAGCCTACAGAATGTAAACAATGATTATCTAGGTGACAGAGTTATGTCAAACATTTTTCTTTTTACTCATCTGCATTTATAAACTTTATTAATAAACCTTAATTTCCTAGGCCATATATCACACAAGTGATAAATTGTATTTAACTTATAATATTATAGGGGATATATAAATATTAACAAATGTATGTATATATATAAATGTGCATGCATGCATTCTTTCAGAAAAGCAAGCTTTATTTTTTGCTTTAAATATGTACCTCTAATAAAGATGCTGGAGTATAAAAGTTAAATAAGCATAGCTCCTGGCTTTGATAGTTTTGCTACACATACTAGTATTGCTGTCCCAGGAACCAGGAGACATTCAAAAGCAAACAACATTGCAATAACTCAGTCATTACAAGGAAGAGAAGGGTGTGTGTATCTTTGTGTGTTTTTAAATTTGTTGATGAGAGAAGGAGAGGGAGAAAGAGAAAGAGAAAGAAGAAGGAAAGGAAGAGAGAGAAAAGGAGGAAAGGAAGAGAGAAACATCGATTTGTTGTTTCATTCATTTATGCGTTCACTAATTGATTCTTGTTTGTGCCCTGACCCGGAACTGCAATCTTGGCTATCAAAACAATCCCCTAACCAACTGAGCTACCCGGCCAGGGCAGGAAGTTTGGGGTTTGAGATTCTATAAATGGTGTCTCCATTTTAAGTCTTAAATTTTCGCTAAGGAAGTTTCTAAAGGAACCCAAATACTGCACTTTATTTCTGAAGGGACCAGGGAGAATTATTTTTCCCATCATAAGATGGTGCCAGACATTACTCTGTGTGTGTGTGTGTGCGCGCGCATGTGTTTTCCTTTCAACCTGATGTAGCCTGGAAATGAATGCAATCAACAAACTGCCAGGGCTTTGGAAATTGATCTAAATTAAACCCCAGCCCTGTCACATAATAGCTGTATAATCTTAGCTAATGAATTAAACTCTCTGAACCTCTCTTCGCCATCTATAAAATGGTGATGAGGACATCTTCCTCGCTACGCAGATGCTGTGAGAATTGACTGAGATCACATTTATTAACACTACTAACACAATGCCTGGAACTTGGGTGGGACCCAGTAAAATAAGAATCCATCGGCTTTCAGAGGCTTCGGAACTCAAAAGACCCCCCTGAGTCCAAGGCTCTTCCATTAGCCATCATCAAACTGGCATTTCTGAGACAGGGGCTGTCTCCAAAAGACATGGGTGCTGCTCAGGCTTCTAGGCCAAGTACACACACCAGGGCACGTGAGCCAGGGCGGGGGCGGGGGGCGGGGGCGAATTCACAAACTACAAGAGTGCAAGCTTAGAAAGATTCTACGAAGAAATGAGGAGAAAGAAATTTTTAAAAATTGAGCCAGTGACTTACAGTCGTTAAGGACAGGGATTCCCGGAAGGGAAACAAAACCAGTTTCTTTTTCTGTGTCGTGATAGGAGTAAACAAGGTTCCTGAGTAGCTAAGCAGTGTCAAGGTAACTTTTGCAAGAAAAAAACGGTGCGGTCTAAAGCCTCAGGTGTAACCGCTGCCCCGGGCTGATTTTATTCTCCAAACTTCTCAGCTGCAGGGAAACGCGCAATGTCAGTTCCCGGGAGCGTAAGAACTGCCACGTCCTGGGCACGAACACACCCACCTGCCCAGAGCGGACCTTTAGCTAGACTTGTAACGACCTGTCCAGAAGATCCCTCATACCTCCAGCGACCTCCAAGCCTCCAGGTGCCTGCCGCCCCCAGTTGCCACCTCTCGGCGCGGCTCCCAGTGGTGCCTCTGAAGCGCCCGGAGCTACCGCGTCTGTCTGGCATCAAGCCCCAAGAAAAGCAAGCTCCCGGGTTTCCTGAGACGGGCTCCAGAGGGAAAGTATCAGCAGCCTAGGGGATCCAGTCGGTCGAAAGCCCGCAGCCGCGGCCCGCACAGCTCGAACGCCCACACGCGCATCCCCGGGCCACCAACAGGGGCGCGGCTGCTACCCGCCCCATCGCTCCCGCCTCGGGCGCGGAAACACTCACCAGGGTCAGGAGAACCCCGATCCAGAACATGGCTTCTTAAATTCCCAGCCGCTCAGCTCAGCTCAGCTACTCAGGGAAAGTGACAGCCCCGAGCGGCCCCTCCCGGAGCCAGGCTCCGCCCCGGGCGCTCGAGCGAAGGCACTTCAAGCTCCTTTCCCCTGTCCAGAAGTGTCGCTGAGCACCTGTGTGCGGCTCCTCCAAGACACACGAGGCGACCTAACAAGATGCGCCCTTCCCCCACCCTCCACCCCCGGGGGCTAGGGGGAGGCCATGGGAGGAAACTTTGCTGGGGAACTCCCGAGGTGGGGAAGGCGCCTTTGAATCAACTACTCAACCTGCCGTATGGGCGTGGCGGCGGGGGCGAGGGGGACTGGGACGGCGAGGGGCGGGAGGGGCGGCGGTGCGGAGAGCGTGGGCTGGAGAGTCAGGGTTTATTGCACAAATGGGCATTCCCCGTTGGGGACGTTTCCGCAGTCTCCTGGCTTGTCGCGTTCTGATGAGGACCCTGAAAGCGGCTTGCTGTCCTATCCCAACTCCTCTGTAGTTCTAACCGGGAAGGTTGGGCAGGCCTTGAGCTTCCAAGTCCTGCCAGGGTGCAGGAGCCTTAGCCAACTGCTGTGGACCATCAGAGGGAGACCTGGCCTTCACTCGGCTGTGACATGAGAGGCTCACAGGAGTCCTGACTAGTTCATGAAGTGACAGCTTTCAACCGAGAAGACTCAGGTATTGTGCTACGGGGATTCTGAAAAGGGAAGACCCTTTAGCTTTTATTTCTCAAAAGGAGAATAAAGCTCATTTATGACAAAGCACACAGCTCCAGCTGTATTAAACATTCACAATAACTTCCCTTCCTTTGTTAGTCATTATTTCCTGGTAGATTTTCTTTCTTTTTTTAAAATGTAATTCTTTGGTGCTCTGGGTAACACCGCTGAAAGTCACTATTGTTTTGGAAATGTAAATCTGTGGGTTTAGGTAGTTTTGCTATAATTTTACAGAAAGAGAAGTTTGGATGATGACTTGTGTATTTGCTGGGCACTAATCAGTCCTGTAAATGCTGATTTGCTGTCTCTGCCTCTTCTTGCAGCGGATGTTAGTGAGTGCTGTGAGGAAGACCCTGCTGTGCCAATCCTATTCCTACAGTTCCCAGCACATAATAAACACAAAAAAACGTGAATGGGGGTTAGGCTCATGGTATATCATCTCTGCAACATTACTGTGAATCTGAAGCGATTGTGAAATAAAAAGTTCGTTGAAATTTAAAAAAGATATCTACAAGAAGAAGGAAAGAAGGAGGGAAGGTGGGGGGAGAGAGGGAGGGAGAGGACAATTGACAAAATCAACATCTCTTCAAAGTGAATTATGAGTCAGCACCTTTCACAAATGTTTCTTTCTTACTTAATATTTATCATTTTAGCCCACTGAGGTGAGTGACTATTAAACTCACCTTACAAGTAAAAAATTGTAACCAAAAAAGGTTGAAGCAACGCTGGCAAAGTTGGCTAGTTAATAAATAGCAGGCCGGGAATTAAGCTTAGATGTTCTCGCTCCTGGCCCTGCCCCTCCAACCAACCCCCACCCCTGCACCTAATTACCCTCGAGCTCAATGAGACAGTAATGAGTGCTTTGTGGGGGGCACTATTTCATGGTCAAATGATTTTAGAAAATTTGGGGTTAATTTAATTCAAACAGACCTCTTAATCCAAAAATTCTCAGAGCTCTTAACATGCAAATATGCATTGTGAATATCTAGGAGGGGGCTATGATATATAGTTTCCCCCCAAACTTCTTTGTCTTCTCTATGGAGTCCTTTGAAGAGGACCTATTGAATGATCACTTCATGAATGCTGCTGTTCTGGGGAAAACAGTTTGTACATCTTTAAAGGTCACTTTTATTTTAATAACATTCCTAAGGCCTCTGATCCTTCAAGAGCAAAAAAAAAAAAAAACAATTTTAATAATAGAATTTCAGGTCCTCTACCAGATGTGGGAGATATTTTGGACCCAAACTCTACCTTATAAGTTAAAGCTTGCTTCTACTGTAAAGATATCCTTGCCACTGAACATCTTGCTTTGAATAACATTTAAACACATATCTGAATATGTAAAAAACTGGGGGGTAAAAAGACCTTCAACACCTTTTTACCACTGAGTTTATTTTTATTCCCTTTCCCCATGGACCTAATGTTTTAACATTTTTTTGTTAACCGAATTGCTATAGCAATAAGTTCACTTTATTAATTCCCAACTGCAGTGAGCCTATATGATCAGTTTTCCTACATCTTTCCCCCTTCTTCCTTGTAACAGGACTTCCAAGTTGCCTTTGGAAAAATGGCCTCTCTCCCTTCCTATTAACTATTTAGTGTGTGTAACTGTATAGTCAGTTTCAGAAAAAGGGAACCAATGGAATAGATACATTGCAATGTATATCAAGATATCTATCTATGCTTAGGTAGATAGATAGACAGACAGACAGACAGATAGATAGGTGTATTTTAAGGAATTGGTTTCTGTGATTGTAGAGCCTGGCAAGTCCAAAACTGCAAGGTAGGCTGGTTGGCTGGAGACCTAGGAAAGAATACAGTTTGAGTCCAAAGTCCCTCTTTCTCGGGGAAGCTCTTTCTTAAGATATTCAACTCACTGGATGAGGCCCACACACATTATGAAGGACAGCTACTTTACTTACACCTACTGACTTAATTGTCAATCCCAACCAAAAAATACCTTCACAGGAACATCGAAAGTACTACCAAATGTTTGGGTCCTGTGGCCTAGCCAAGTCAGTCATCCCAGGAGCACTGACACCAATCCCAAGGCTTTTGTTTCTATGTAGGTGGGTGGATGAGGGGGACAGCAAACTCCATTTGGTTAAGGCAACTAGCACATCACATTCAACTGGAGTAAACTTTGTGACTTTTGCTGGAAACAGGAGGACACAATCCCTTCTCCTCTGGATTTGAAGTGGGAATATGTGAAGTGTGGAACTGATGTGGTTGTGAAGAAAGCTTGTGAGCCTGCCAGCCCTGGGGCCAGAGTCACCCCATGCTGAGGGGAGATCTTGCTGAGAGGCAAAGCCTGGTAGTGTCATCTGAGTCCTGGATTGCATTCCTCTTGAAATCAAACTCTGGGCTCCCCAGTTACCCAATTCAATACATCCTCAGTTTTTGCTTAAGCCCGATTCTTACGACTAATAGAATCCTAACTTATATATCATCAGAGCTTATGATCCGCATAAGAAACCCTCAGTTACCAAAATTAGTTGTTACAAGTTAACTATTACAGTTTCAGCCTCAATAAGGATAATTGCCTAAAATATCTAGGGACATTACTTCACTTAAAAATTTTTTCTATCACTAGAGGGTGCCAGATGCCACATCAGCCAAGTGAGGAAGAAAATTGTATAATTTGTATCAATTAATAGACATATATTTCAGTTCTTGGGAAAGGGAAGAAGAAAGAGCTTTGATTTAGGCAGATAATCTGTGATGCTGGTCACAGAGACATTTTCATTTCCCTGAGAACGTATCTCTAACAGGGTTAAAGAAATGATGTATGCAAAGCACCTACCACACTCAAATTTGCGTTGTTTATCCTAAATGAGGTGCTTTCACAGGACAGTTTGCAAATTTGGGGCAATAGTTCAGATGGAAACACAAGTTAATTAGTTTATAACCCCCTTCTGTACCATTTTCTATATGAATATGTTCCCAGACCCGAAGGTGCTGCCCACGGCATGGGCTGGGCACCTGGCTGGCCAGGACTGCAAAGCTTGGCCACCGAGATGTGGAGCAAGTTTTCAATCTCCCAGTTTCTCCCACTGTCGAAACTGGTACACCAGCCTCCCTCTTGAGCAAGAACCTGAAGAAGACAATAGCTTAAAGAGCGTTTTTAGACTGGAGCAGCTCGGACGCAGAGAGCATCCTAAGCAGCAAGCACTTGAATAAAAGTGGTCTTTATGCGCAGGCCCTGGTTCTGTAATCCAGTTAAGCGCCCCTCCCCTGAGTGCCCTGAAAGCACAAATAGCCTATGAGTCCACGCATAAGAAGTGTAGCCACCCGCAGGTGTGTAAAACCAATGCATGAAAAGACAGGGACCGCTTTTTGAGAAATGCTCATCTGAGGCAAATGAGATTTAAAGCTTTGCTTAAGACAATGTTTCTTAAACCTCAGTCCACCTTTTGCCATTTCTGTGGTCCACTTATACTTTCATTTAACTGATACACACGCACACACACACGTATGTACACACACATATACACATATTTGAAGTCAGCTTACTTTGTTTCTAACCAATATTATGTTTAAGATGAAATATTACACAATAACTATAAAAGGAAGCTTAGCATTCCTTACCCAAGATAGAAAGTATCCATAAAAATAAATACACAACCATCGAAAGAAAATATTTGCCTGCATACTTCTAAAAATTGTTTTCCAAACCACCAGTGGCAAGGGCACTATACTTTCAGAAAGGTTGACTTAAGGCACAGTAGTCTGTTCTCTGTTTTAGCCTTCTTCCCTGCCCCCAAATGGCCACCAGAGAAAAGACCAACAAGGCTGGGCCTCAGACCCTCCCCAGGAGGCTGGGAGGTAGGTGATGGGTAAGAGCAAGAGAAGCTGTCAGAGTAGTCTCTGTCTCTTGATGCCCCATGTAGTGCTGGAAGAGTGAGATGGGAGGGTGGCCTCTACCATGACACCAGCCTTTCCCTGTTAAAACAGGCTGAGTGACAGCTTAAGGGAGAGGACGCTTTGGGAAGAGGAGAGCACCTCTGCAGAACTAGGAGGAGAATGTGGAGCGGGGTGTTGGGGGAAGGAGGACAGGGAAGCTGGAAGCTCATTTAGAGCGCAGAGTACTTGGGCAGAAGGGAGAAGTAGCTGGTTTTCTGCAGAAGGTGACCCTAGTCAGCTAACACAGAACAGTGAAAAGGATAGACCTGTGGATTTTAATCCCAGTTCAGTTACTTCACTAGCTGAGAAAAACTTTGCATAATATTTAACCTCCCTCAGACTCAATTTTCTCACCCAGTAAACATTAGCCCTTTCAGCAATAGTGATTTGCCTGGGAGTTAGCCTTGCATTTTGCAATTTTATTTTATCTTATTTTCGCCATTTGCAAATGACCTTCTGAAGGCCATGTGAACCACCAACACCTATTAAAAGTGACAATTTAGGCAGGCCCTGCCCGTAACTACCAACATCAGTGCCTTTTTCTTACCTATGCTACTTTCCTCCTTCATCAGGTAAGAGAGCATAAACATGGCCTGCACTCTACCATCTTGGCTTCTCCCCCCAAAAAACAGGATTTTTAAAAATTCCTGGAAAAGAACTACAAAGGGATCATGAGACCAGGCTCTTCATCCCCCTGGTTACCCGTTTTTGCCTCTGATCATGTGTGGTCTGAAGGTGAAGAGATCTCTCTACCTCTCTGTACATGACTTGGCAATTTGGACAGGCCCAATGATTTAACGAATAACTAAATACAAACTGCATTGTTCAAAACCATAATGAGAAATCCCCCCCCAAAAGGAGGGTGGCATAGATACACAATTTTTAAAATTGTTTTAGGTTTCTAAGCACCCCTCCTTCATATACATACTGCTTTCTAGGAAGGTTGGTTCTCTCTAGAAGATTCTCCTCAGTGTCACAGTGGGTATGGAGTGGCTGGGACTGAACAGAATGACCTTGCATAAGAAAGGGGTAGGAGACTTAGAGTGGGAGTGCAGATCTATGGGGGGTGGGGAGGGCAGTAAGGGCAGTCAGTCGAGGCAGGAGCAAGGGAGGTGACGTCAATGTGGGATCAGGAGGAATGACCGGGAAAGATCTATGTGATGGAATTTTCCCCCAAAGTAATGCTCTTTGTTATGCCCTGTTTGAAGGGTCTTCTCTCTGCGGGCAATCACGATAGGCTGGGTTGGATTGGATTTCTTGTGGAAGGGTGAAGGGGCCCAAGAGGAGCATGGAGTAAGGGGACAGCAGACCCCAGAGGTTTATATACACTTAGAACAAGACCTGTCACAGCTCAAGAGAGGCCTGGCTTGGAGAACTTGGGCCCAATCTGGCTTTTGAAGTTCTTCTAGTATATTAAATAAGGCCAAACAAAAATCAACACAGATATAAAAATGGGTCGACAACAACTGCGGGGCCTTAAGTGTTTCCATTTAGTAAATTGATGCTTTTAACACTAGGACTTCAATGCAAAATCTCACGTGGGGCTAGTGTCAAGAATTTATATTTAAGGCCCTTCAGGGATGTGAGGCCTAAGCCATTCTGACCCATGCCTCATAGCCTCTGACCTACAGCTACAGAATCTTCGGGTAGGAGACACCTTTGGGACCACCAACTCAACATCTTCCGTTTGAAACCAGGCTCTGCTCTACCGGTCCCAGAAGCCAAGCCCCAGCCTGAGCTCGGGTCCTTCCCACCACTGCCTCCCGAGGTGGTTCAGTCTATTTTAGAGCACTTTCCAGTGGCTAGAGGTTCTCCCTGATGTCATTTCTTTCTGTAGTTCGACAAGTGTTTGTTCAATATCCACTATGCAAAGAACCCTACTTATAAACAGATCCGGATGAGCTCTGTGAAAAACTGCATTTTTGCCATCTGAAACCTCCCCATAGTCCTTCACAAACCTGTGTCTTAAGAGTTTTGTTTTTTGCTTTTTTTATCCAGGCAACAAGGATCATGAATGAGTCAGACTAACTCCCTAATCATAGTAAACTAGGGGGAACTGAGACTCTTCTAGTAACCTCCACACCAAGGAAAGACATGAAGCAGGCATCCCCCACCTCCCTCTGGCTTTGAAATCCCCTTGGGATTTCTAAATTATCCAAGAATTTACCAAAATTATTTTTAAATCATCTTCAAATTTATTTTGACTTAAACCATGAAAATACGATGGGAGGAATCATTTAAAGAGAATTGTCAAGTCAAACAAAAATAAAGTATAATTAATAATAATATCTAATGCTTATACAGTGCTGGGGAAATTTGTGAGTTTTTTGCATGCCTGTTAACTCACCTAAACCTCTTCCCAACCTGATGAAGTAGGTCCTGTCCCCATCTCATTTGACCGATGAGAAACATGTGACTTGCTCAAAGTCACATGGCTACTAGGAGGCAGAAGTGAATTTCTGTCGCCTGGGCTGAATCCACTTCCTCTTCACAAAAGTTGCATCAGTGGCTTTATGATCATGTCGTGAACTCCCTAAGGAAGTATAAAACCTAATTGTTTTGTTGTTCCAATGAGCTTTCCTATTATTGATAAAAATCATATTTTTACCATTTTTCTTAATGTCAGGCTTTATTTACTAAGATTGCAATTTCATGGGCTAAGGGAACTCTTTATTGCACTGAGTAATTCTACTGAGCAGGAAATTTTGTTCTCCCTTCTGACAATGTTGCCTATGCAGATTGGATTGAGATAAAGGCTGCAATACTCAAGATTGTGTGGTCACTACTCCACACTCTAACTCAGTGCTTCCCAGACCTTAATATGCAGAAAAATCATTGGGTGATATTATTAAAATTCATATTCTGTTTCACTAGGTCTGAAGAAGAGCATGAGATCCTATTCTTCTCACCAGTTCCCACGTGATGCCAATGGTACCACCTGAAAAGGACAAGTTATGGCAAGGGTCTAGCCAGCTCTGCAAAACCATCCATCAGTCCAGTTTGATCTCATACAGATAAAAACTAGCTGACTCTACTTTTAACAGTTTGGCCAGTTGTATTATTATTCAAGTATCTCTTTTGTGGTAGTAGTTAGGAAATGTAGAAAAATCAACAAATTAAACCATGTTATAACAAACACATTTTAACCCAGTGTCCATTTAGTTTATTATTTGACTATTTAGGCCCAATTTTCACTTAGCAGAAGCAAGTCTGTCTTGACTACATAAATAATTTCTTCCTATCAAGAAAAAAAAAAACCGAGTTCATTTTCAAACACACTGAGCTTTTATTTCCGTGAACAGAAAGAAAACTGGCTAGAGGCCTGCTGATTCTCTCAGCCAATCAGAATAATGTGACCATAAATGTCCATGAATTCCCCCCTCAGTGAATCTCTGCCTTCTTTTATTTCTGTCATGGGGCCATGTATCTTAGAGTTCCGTGCCACATACTCTGCCTTTTATGTCTAACTTTCCTCTCCTCAAAAAAAAAAAAAAAGAAAAGAAAAAAAAGCTCAGTGGGATCTCTCTAAAAATCTGTTGTCTTTTATGTTAAAAGCTGGTAACTTAATACACAGGCAGCTTTTGATTATCTTTTAATAATATCGAACACATTTTGTGTACTTAACATGAGCTGGGTATTATATTAAAGGCTTTATAAATAGGATTTCATTTAATGCTCATAAAAATCCTGTGAGGTAGGACTTCTTATACCCATTACATAGGTGCAATAACTGAGGCTTCAAGCAGTTAAGGATCTTGTCTTAGTCATACAGCATGTGAGTTAGTTACAGAGCTGCGATTTGAACTAAACAATGGCTTCTTTCCCTTAACAATGTGCTACCCTCTCCCTGACCCAGCACGTACTAGCTAATTAAACATTCACTATATGTTAGACCCTTTTACATGTTATCGCATTTAATTTTCATGCCCACCTCTGTGAGGAAAGAATAACTTTTCTTATTCGTGTAAACAGGTACCTTGATCAAGTTCCTAAGACCAGTTAAGGAAGCCAGATCTGCCTGACTCTAAAGCCTGTATTTTTTGCACAATATCTTATCTCCTGCCTTTTTGGTGAATGAGATAGTTTCCCTGGTGCTTTTTCTTTCTTTTCTTTTCTTTTTTTTTTAAATAGAAGGTCAATCTGAAACCTTTGCATGAAGCAGAGCACAGCCTAGAACACATATAACCTAAGACAGGAACGCATTCTGGAAGGACCTAAAACACCTTGTCTCACTTTCTGCCACCCTTTTCCCCACCTCGCCTTTCCCACTTCTGTCAAGTTCCCTCTTCCTATAACACCATGTCTCCCACCCCTGCCCATCTACCTCTTTGTGGCTCTGGTAACACGGCGGACATTGGGTGGGGGGGGAAACTGCCCCTCTCCCGCCTTCTCTGGGCACCTCCTGGTGCCCTAACAGCAACAGCTCTTCGTTTTGCTTTTCTCTCCTTGCATATAATCTGACCCTTACCCAAAATAGAATTTTCTTTTTTCCATATTGTAAATATAGCAAAAGTCCATAAACCGCGGTGATAAAGGACAAAGCAGTGGCCTGCTCCTTCAAAAGGAGCCGTTCGCCTTACAGCCCAATGATGAGCACATTGCTAACACTTATCAAGAGTGTAGCTGCACTAGACAAGCGCTTTATGCACTCACACTCTCCTTTGACCCTCGCACTATCTTTGTATTTAATATTATCCTCACCTTGTAGATGAAGAACCTTAGCTTTGGTGAATTTAACTGACTTGCCTGAGATTGCACACCAATAGAGGAAAGAGGTGGGGTAAAAGACAGGCCTCGTGGCTCCTAATTTAACCCGGTGCCAACTGACACCACTCCCTCTGTGGTGGTGTGTCTGTGCCCTTTCTCAGGGTGGCTTCCTTGTAGTCGGCCTCCACACACGCTGTCCTCATCTTGTCATCCAAAGTGCCCTTCTGGAAGGACCCTCACCTCACTTGGACAACCCCAAACCCCCTTTTCATGTTAAGGCAAAACTGAAAACTCAGAGCCTTCTCTGACTTGCATCACCCCATCACAACCTTTCTAAACTTAGAACTTTCTCAGCACTTTGGAGGAGTGAGACTCATTTTGTATTTGGTGTCTATGAAAATTATCTCCCTCTTTAAAAATTTACATGTCAGCCCTAGCCAGTGTAGCTCAGTTGGTTGGAGTTTTGTCCTGTAACCAAAGGGTTGTGGGTTCGACTGCTGGTTGGGACACATGCCTGTGTTGTGGGTTTGGTCCCTGGTCTGGGTGCGTGTGGAAGGCAACCAGTCCATGTTTCTCTCTCACATCGATGTTTTTCTCACTCCCTTCCTCTCTCTCTAAAAAAAAAAAGAAAAGAAAAGAAAAAAAATGTCCTCAGGTGAGGATTAAAAAAAAACAATTTACACTGCAGATAAACCCCTATCAACTTGGAGTTGAAATACCCCACTCTGAGTTCTCTTTGCCCTGTCACTGTACTTGACTTTAGGTGGCAGGAGACACATTGCTCATCAGAAAGGAAGTTGCTTGGGTGGAAGGCATTATTTTCCACTGTCTTTGAATGGAGGCTTGGAGCTTAAGTCTGTATCCCCGCGATCTTCCTTAATTAAATAAATATTTATGAGTACCTGCTTCGTGGCATGGGCTGTAACAGGCCCTGGGAATAGCAGGGAGAAGGACAAGCATGGTCCCTGTCTTCATGGACTTGAAAAACCAGTGGGGACAAGACATTGAAGCAATGATAAAAGCGCTGGCCTCTCCTTACCTCGAGAAATGCTGCTCTTCTTCGGTCCACTAGACACCACCGCTCGGGTCTCCCCACTGGCTGTGCTCAGCAGCCTCGCTGAGGTGCACTCCTCAGTCCTCCGTTCCCCGCACTTCTTCAAAGATGCCCAGCGCTGTGAGCATCGCCTTTTCCCAAGGGACTTTCAGATCTCTGCCTCACACTCTGGCTTAGGTTTATACTTCCAGTACACTATTTTTAATTCCTTTTTATTTTTTACTTATCCCCTCCAACTTTTATGCACCTAAAACTGAACTCTTTAATTTCCATCCAGAGCAAAAGGGTAAGAACACCAGAAGCAGTGAACAAAATGAAAGATTAAGTTTTCAGTGGGAAGAAGTCCACTTTGGCCTTTGGGTCCACCTGGCCCTCTTCGGATCCCACAGACTTTGCAGTGTGCTTTGCTTCCTCTGTGTCTGCCAATCTCATTAATTAGATTGGGAGCTCCTGAAAAGTAAGAAGTGTATTTTCTACTATTCCAGATGGCCAGAGCCTACCCCAAAGTCTTACAGGCACTGTATACATCCACGACTAGGTGCGTGATGAGGACACAGACACTGGCAGTGGCCTCTGTTGTTTCTGTAGGGACTTGCCTGGCATTTGATTGTGCAGTCAGGACTAGATGGCTAGCAAAGTATAAAGTCAAGCACCTTTAACTTTTTCTGATTGAATGGGGGTTTGAACTTTGTCCTGATTTGTGATTGTAAGATCAAAGCAATTACACCTATGTTGCTCTTCCCATCTCTCAAGGTTTGCAGACATGCTGAGAATAACAATAAAAATGTCATCTTCAATAACAGAAAGGTAGAGGTGGGGATTGCGGGGGCGGGGGCGGGGGGGGAGAGAGAGAGAATATGAATCAGCCCCAGCTTATGACCGTGATATACTTTTCCCCCTTCTTTTTAGGGTTATTGCTGCACCAGAGTTTTAAATCATCCCAAGTTGAGTCGCCCACATTTTAAGGATTCTTGACAATTGTTTGGCCGGACTCTCAGCTCTCCTGAATGTTGGCACCTTCTCCTCATGAACATCCCTCTTTGAAGTCAGCAAGGACCTGGGCTGTGATGAATCACAGGGCCCGGCTCCCTTAGGAGCCAGGGCTGCCAAAGCGCCCTACTGCAGAGCTTGGAAACGTGCTGACCTCATTTTTCTCTTTCTCTCGGCTCTACCTCCCTTCCTCTGCTACACCCACACACCCGCACTCAGAGGTATAGCCCATTAGAACCAGCTTAATAACAGTGGACCATGTTCTTAAACATAAAACAACATGGCATTCATCTTTTTCTCACCAATGCCCATTTTTCATGCACATTTATTCTTTATTTCTTTGTTCTCCTGCCTCTGGTCATCCTACTTTCTCCTCCAATAAACAGAAAAGACAAAGGGACTTGTTTGGTGTGGGTGTAGATCAGGACCGTGTGCACATGTGTCCTCTGGGAGATTGTCAGGGACTGGCATCCTCTAAGGGCTGAGTTTTCTGTCTGTAGGGGCCACATTTCCCCTCTCTGCCTTCGAAGGCTCACTTGAATTAAAGCACCTTTCTCCACTGTTACTTATTATGGAAGATGGTAGGATTCTGGGTGTATACAGTAGAGTGGGAAAGTAAAAACCGATTTGGCTTATTAAACAGAATGAGGGAAAAGAAGAACATCCGAGGTTACCATGTTTTGGCTTTCACTTGGTTTATAACCTGAAGGTATGTGGTGTGTGGAGACAACTTTTTCATCCTCAGTTTTGCACCCACAGAGCTCACATTGCTATATACTACTTTCATATCTCTCGGTGAGGAAGCGACAGCAAGCCGGTCTGTCCTGGACCAGAAGTGAACCTGAAGAGCAATTTGCTTCTGGGCTTTACTTCCAAAAATATTCATTGCATTTTTGATAAGTCACTGTCTTTGCACTCACAGAAGAAAAGGAAGATTTAGGATACAGAGGTAAACGGGATATAGGTACTGTGTTCTAGAAAAACACAGGTGTTACGGAAAAATGAAACGACCAGACACTGAGGGGTTAGGAGCACGATCTTTATTTACGTGCATGGGCCCAGAGGAGACAAACTCCAAATTTTGAGCCCAGAACAATAGCCCCGCATTCCTTTCATGCTGGGCTAAGTGGGGGAGGGTATTGGGAGGTGTAGTATAGATTTGGCGTGAAAAGGGTTTACAGAGGTGGGAGAGAAGTATTTACAACATAAGTCAGGGCAATTAGCATTTCATCTTTGGTATCAGCCTTGATTTCCTCTACACAGGGAGGCCACTCAATAATCTACGGGCTAACAACATGGACTCTGGAAATCAAATTCTGGTTCCACACACATTAGTTATGTGGGCATGGAGCAGTTACTTAATGTTTCTGATATTTTAGTTTTCTGATATGTATAAAGAAGGTAATAACAACAGAACATACTTTATATGCTTGTTGGGAGGGTATCTACAATTCATGGCAAGAGTGTTGCCTGGTATTTGACACATAGTAATTTCTTGATGAATATTAATTCCTACTAGAGTTATTATTAATATAGGAGAGGTAAAATTGTTAAGAGAGACAGGAGGATGAAGGGTTACTTCGGGCTTCAGGTATCATAGAAGGTTTTATGGAGGAGCTGCCTCTAAAGGTAGAAAAATTTCATATGCATTATTGGGAGAGAAGGCTCACTTTAATAAATTCCCCCTCTTGGGGTGGTCCCCTAGGTTCCCTGGCAGTAGGGGGACTGGCGTGCCAGTACACAGACTGAGCATGGCCGATGACGAACCCCAGCTCTCAGCATGAGACTGACTGATTGTCATTTTGTAGAGGGAATCAAGGCTGATACCAAAGATGAAATGCTAATTGCCCTGACTTATGATGTAAATACTTCTCTCCCACCTCTGTAAACCCTTTTCACGCCAAATCTATACCACGCCTCCCAATACCCTCCCCCATTTAGCCCAGCATAAAAGGAATGCGGGGCTATTGTTCTGGGCTCAGAATTTGGAGTTTGTCTCCTCTGGGCCTGTGCACGTAAATAAAGATCGTGCTCCTAACCCCTCTGTGTCTGGTCCTTTCGTTTTTCCGTAACAATTTCTTCCTCATTTTGTGGTTAGGTTCCAATAGAACAGAATCTTGTCTCTCTCCCATTGCTCGCTGACAGGTCAGAGCATGCATGACAGAGACTCTCCCAGGGTTCAAGAAAACAGGATCGTGTAAGAGTCATAGAGTTACTGCAAATGTATTGACAGTTAGGTTTTCTCGGCTTCACTTATTTATGTGAAAGGAAGAGCAAGGGCTTTTAAAAAATATTTTAAAATAATTCAGTCCACAACAGCATTAATTCATTAGATGCCAGACATGCAGGGATGAAGTTTCTCCTTTGGCATCCATGGGATTACATTTTGCTGTTTATCCAAAGGAATCTGGAGACCTAGGCAACAACCTCTAAACCAGAGTTAAGCACCTGAAACAATGTAAACATTCTCTACAAACACTGGTATAATAAGGTCTAATAATGTTTAATAAGAGAAAGAATTATTCGATTTTCAAACCTCAGCTTTATCCAAGTTCCTGGCCTTTTTTTTTTTTTTGCTTTATTTAATAAAACATTTTAAGAAATTCCAGTCAATATTTTTTACCATCATAGTCTTTTAAATTATAGATTCACAATTTGAGATGTCAACAGAATGCAATGTATTAATTTAAAATTACAATCAATCTCAATACTTACCATATATGTTTAAATAATACAATAGAATATCACTGAATTGTTTCTCATTATATTTAGGATTCTTTACACATATGTTAGCCATTTTCAAATCACTGAAGAGGAAGTCGGTTTTAACTATAGAATTACAAAAAAATTGAGAAGCAAAAATAATAACCAAATTAGATCAGTACAGTGGAAGGAATATTTAAACATGATGAATTTTCTTTCCATTTTTCATGACTCTCAAAATGAACCAATAAATTGAACCACTCAACCTTATCAACCACTCAACCTTATCAACCTCTTTGTTTGAGACTAAATACAACCCTCCCATCTTTGCTCTGGCATTTTGATGATATTGTTATATTATCTATTAATATATTAATTATATATTATCATTTGCACATTATATAATTATTAATAAAAATTCATAATAATAATCTGTGATAAATTTCTAATCTAGAAAGGACATAAGATTCACTGGCTGGGTCATTTGTCCCCAGTTTCATGCTTGGGCAGGACCACAGATATTGGAAATAATTAATTAGAGAACCTAATGAAAAGGAGCTAGATGAGGCTTCTGTCAGAAACAGTGATTCTAAATTAAACTCACTGAATTACAGCACCGTGTGTAGCACTGTAGTAATAGGACCACAGTATTAGTAGTATACACTAATACTACACTAAATATTCTCCAAATCTAAGGGGAAAAGCCAGGCTCTTACTACCCAAACAGCTTAGTATCTCTCAGTTTATGTCTTTGCTTTTATCCTAGAATATTTATTGAGAGCCCACTGTGTGCCAGCCACTGGTTTATGTCTTGGAGATGCAGGAATGAAAAAAAAAATTCCTACCTTTATGAGGCTTACAACTCAGGGGAAATGCAGGCCTGGCCCACATTTTACAGAGTCCAGAACCCAAACATTTGTTTTCTAATGGCTCCATTCTCTCCCTTTCCATGCTGCTTTCCATATTCCCCCAACCTTTACGTTTGAGATTCTTAATGCATTGTTACCAAACAAAGTGGGATTTGGCTGCCTGCCACTGAACACAGGCATACCACAAAGACTGATGGGGAAGGAAAAAGGTCTTTATTAAAAAGTTGCCCAATTTGGGGCAGTGAGGACTCCCTGGCTCCAGGCCAATTTCCTCCGCCAAACACAGAAAGAACCTAGCCACCCTTAGAGCCAGAGTCAGTGTCCAGGCACCCCACTCCATTCTTACCTGTCTTTCTGTGGCCCAAGGCTGCTATGCGAATGGGTCTCTGGCTTCAGGCTCTCTTTACCAGGAGTGTACACTTGAGGGGCCGGCATCGCTATTGCCTTGCCGCAGCTTCTTTCCTCCCCTGCAGTCTGGAGCCACTTCCAGACCACTGCAGCCAGTTGTGCAGGAGGGTTCCATTCATGGGACCCCCAGCATCTGAGGATGCTTGCATTCCTAGGGCCAGCAAGCGCTCCAACCCATGCATCTGTGTGTTGATCTCAGAGCAAGCGAAGAGGCACAGCCCAGGATCTACGTGGCATGAAGCCACAGCATCTCGTGGGCTACCACTGATGAGGTGCACACCCCAGGGTGCAGCACACAGGACTCTCCCTTGGTGCAAGCCAGCTCCTGGCTGGGCAAGAGAGGGGCAGCAGAAGGAAAAGAGCATGAGTGGGCCTGAGCCCACCAGGTGCCGTGAGTGCCCTGGCACCCTGACCTGGTGAGTGAGGGGAAAGAAAAAAGGGAGGGAAACTTCACATGCTCTCCATTTAAAAGTCCAGGCCCAAAATCCAATGAGCAGCCTAAGTGTCCAAATTCCCAACCAAGGGTCCATCATGCTCATCAGCCTGCACAGTGTCTCTGCCCTTCCTCCTGCTTCCACGATAACCCCCATGGAACACGTGTTGTGACCTTTACAGCCATGCATACTCTGTGCGAGCTACTTCCTGCTGTGTCATGAGAAGCTCTAGCTCGCTCTAGTTTGTTTATCTTTACCTGGGGGTATGGAAATCTATCACATGCCAGATGCAGTTTCAATCCCACCACCTTCAGCACTTTCTGACCGGCCCCAGGGGTCCCTTTCCTTTACCCAGTGATCTGGCCAGATACCTCCTATAACAGTACCATAGTTCTGGGAAATTAAGAATGACAGGATTTTTTTTATGTCTAATCTGTAACAAGAAAAACACAAACACTTGTGATATCAATTTCCTTTTAAAAAAATCACAGAACTTTTGCACCTTCTAAACTGATGTCTCTTTACCGGGCCAGTGCCTCACCGAGGCACAGGTGCTGATCTACAAAAGTCTTATTCTGCCTCTGATTTATCACCTTTCTTTTTATAAATCTTCTCCCTACCCCTTAAAATACCCAAATATTCAAAAGATTTAGAAAATGCATAGGCAATGTCTTTGCTTTGCTTTGCTTTTGCTTGAGTTGTCTTTTTCTTTTTTAATTGGTGACTTAAAACACTTTCACTTTGACTTTACTTGGTGACTTAATGTGATACTAACACAATTAGTAATAATAATTAAATGTTTGAGCAGTAATTACATGGTGGAAAATGCACTAAACAATTTGCATTATCTCATTTAATTGCCAAAATAATCTTATCATTTCCCACACATTAAACATGCAGTTTTGAGAGGTGAAGTAAATTGCCTAGGGCCACAAAGCCAGCAGGTCACCGACCTGGGGTTTGCAACCAGCTCAGCTATAACTCTAAGACTAATCTCTGTACCAGTGATTTTTAACCTTTTCATCACATGGCACCCATCAACTAATTATTAAAATTCTGCAGTGTACCAACAAATATATTTTTTGCCTACCTGACAAAAAAATACGGATAATTTTGATTCATTCATATCAGACAGCTATTATTGTGCTGGCTCTTGTCATTTTTTTTTATTTGACAGTCTAAGGGAAAAGATATCAGTGCCCCTGACTAAATAGTCAGATATTGCATGTTTTAAAGCATCTGCAGCACTGTTACGGAAAAAATGAAACGACCAGACACTGAGGGGTTAGGAGCACGATCTTAACTTACATGCACGGGCCCAGAGGAGACAAACTCCAAATTCTGAGCCCAGAACAATAGCCCCGCATTCCCTTTATGCTGGGCTAAGTGGGGTAAGAGTCTTGGGAGGCGTGGTATAGATTTGGCGCCGAAAAGGGTTTACAGAAGTAAAAGAGAAGCATTTACATCGTAAGTCAGGGCAATTGGAGTGAAAAGGGCTTACAGAGGTGGGAGAGAAGTATTTACATTATAAGTCAGGGCAATTAGCATTTCATCTCTGGTATCAGTCTTGATTCCCTCTACAGCACGGCACACCAGTTGAAAATTGCTGCCCTAGACCATCATAACCCTCTGTTCTTTGTCCCAGAAAGTTACCTTACTCCTGCCAATCACTAAGAATATTATTTAAAAGAGGGGTCACATTCCACATATTTGTTGACCCTACAACAATAGACCATTTGTCAAATTCCCTAAAATGTTTCCTAAATAGAAAGAAAGATTTATTTTACCAAACAGAGTCTTGAGTGAGCTTCAGGAAAGGTCAGTAGTCAGGTGGAATTAACAAAAATATTTTTTATTAACTTAATAACCATCTGACTACCAGAGAAATTCATTTTGAAAAAGATCACCAATATTTAATAAATTATATGTCTTGGCAATTTATTTTCTCATATATTCAAATAACTTGTTTTAGCTTCAGTCTCACTTTTAATACATAAAACATCCAATTTGAAGTACAAATTCTTTGGACATCTATTTTTGGAAAAAATGCCAAGAACATTTTTCTATTTGCTGTTCGTTTCCTAAATAGGTGTCTGGAGGGCCTGGTTTCTTTAGTAAAGATTCAAGACAAATGAAAAATCACTTTAGTCGGGTTATATATACAGTTCATCTCAATGCCTGCTTTAGTCCTAATTTTATTTTATTTTACTTTAAAAGAATTATTTATTTATTTTTAGAGAGGGGGAAAGAAAGGAGAAAGAGAGTGAGAGAAACATTAATGTGTGGTTGCCTGTTGCATGCCCCGCACTGGGGACCTGGCCTGAAACCCAGGCATGTGCTCTGATTGGGAATTGAACCAGCGATCCTTTGGTTCACAGGCCAGCCATCAATCCAATGAGCTACACCAGCCAGGGACTAATTTTAAAAAGTAACAAAAATGTATAGCTCTGAAAGCATGTTAACATCAATATGAAAAACAAATAGGTAATTATGTATGCATGTGTATGCACGCTTGTTTGTATTTGGCCTGACAAAAACTAATTTGTCAAGTGACTTTGGTTCAGCTGCAAAATGAATATAAATTTTATTGAAATGTCTGTAAATTAATATGGATTGAGATTTGTTCTGTTATATCTTTGTACCTGAGGAAAGAATGGCCCATTTTTATGAGACTTTGTGGACAAAGGAATGGGGGTAAGCACAGATTTGCATCCCAAACAGGGTGTACAGGGCTCATTGCCTTATATCCACAAGTACTTGATAAATTGATGAATCAAGAAGGAAGACACAGTATCTAAGGAATTAAAAGTAAGGAGAACACTGAGTACTATAGGAAAAGATCTCTTAACTTCCCCCCGTCAATCTCTAGGACTGCCTTATCACTCTCCCCATTTGGATTTTCCACTTCCTGTGTCTCTTTAAAGCTGTTCAGATGGCGATGATGACCTGGAGGTCCCTGAGGGCGGCAATGCACTAGTGTTATGGAAAAATGAAACGACCAGACACTGAGGGGTTAGGAGCACGATCTTTATTTACATGCACGGGCCCAGAGAAGACACACTCCAAATTCTGAGCCCAGAACAATAGCCCCGCATTCCTTTTATGCTGGGCTAAGTGGGGGAGGGTATTGGGAGGCATGGTATAGATTTGGTGGGAAAAGGGCTTACAGAGGTGAGAGAGAAGCATTTACATCATAAGTCAGGGCAATTAGCATTTCATCTTTGGTATCAGCCTTGATTCCCTCTACAAAACAACCACAAAATCCATAGGCTCAATCTGCTTTAGTATTCTGTAATGGCTCTTTTCAATAGCTCAGTACACACACACGCACACACAGTCTTCCTATCTGCCATCCAAAATACCTAGGATGCTACAAAATTGCCTTTAGGATTCTCAGTTTAAATAGTTATTAAAGAAACAGATCAGAAATAGATTGAAAGATAATAGGATGCTCACTTTGACAGCCCATAGACTAAAATAGAAATAATGCAGAGAATATTAAAGCAAAAATTACATCATTGTATGGGATTTACAATGTACCTTGCAAAAAAAAAAAAGAGGGAGTAAATATACACTTGTTAGTTTCCCATATTTTCCATGAAATGGTACAATAGTAAATCTAAATTGACTGAAAGCTTAAGGATGGATGTATATTGTAATCCCCAGAGCAATAATAATGACATCAGTCACTATTAAAAATAGCTGTAGCCAATTTCTTATTTTCCTGCTTCCTGAAGACTAGCCAATAGCTGAATTTAAACTCCTGTGAAGTGCTAGCAACAAACAACTTTGCTTCGTTTCATTGGAAATGGATAATCAATAAGTGGTTCTATTGACAGGAACTTTCTAGTTGTCCAGAAACCTTAGGTTTGCCTTAAATAAACTGTTAGAGAAACTACAGATAAGCTCACTCCATGAGTACCACCCTCTGAACATCCATTCTTGGCTGTTTTCTAAGAGAAAATGGTGCAGCAAAGACAGGAAGAGAGAGATTGCAAAAATTGCTAAGACACTACATGCTGTGGCTTCTGTCTGTGTTGTAGTCCTGCTTTTACAAATGTCTTATTGGTAAAAACAAATGAACAAACAAACATTCTTCAGGTGGTTAGCATTGTTCCTTCTGCTTCTGGCAAACCCATCAGAAAAATTTCAAACCTAAATGGTCTGGAGAGGAAGGAGTTAATCAAATAACAAGATTTAGATCTAAATTTTTAGCAGGTGGGACTTAAGGAAATATACCTCCCATTCATTCTTAGTTTATCCTGTTTACCTAAACACTCAGGCCCTAATTTGAATTGAAATGGGCCGTGTTGACAAAGATTGAGACAGAATTACATGGTTTCATTCCATTGTCACTGTTACAAAACATCCAGCATGGGGCTGGCTCATTTTGTGTTTGTATTTGTACTTAGTTGGACTTAATTTCATTGAGTTAACAATTTGAGGGTACAAACCAAATGTATAATCTATAATCTTACATACCTGCAAGTGATAAACCCATTTAAGCAGTTGAAGTTTTCAACCCGAGGAAAGTGAGGGTAAGAAAAAAATGTCTGTCTTCTCCAGTTTTGGTGTTCTGGGAAACCCATTCCTGCCCATATTCACAACTATCTGGGAAGTGCTTAAAAATCAGACTCCATTACTCAGAAAGGTCTCTTTTTAGGATGGTTGATAAGACCAAAGGAAGACAACGTTTGTCTTTACGTTTTATCATTGGCTATGAAATCCTAATGACAGACACAAACTCAGACATATCTCTCTTTGTCAGGTTTTAGATTCATCAATATCCAATGAAGATTTCTTGAGCTGTTCAGATTAATTTTTAAACTATTCACATGCAATTTTAATGTTCTGGTATTATGTCCTTCCCACCCCCTAGAAGTCCCTCCCAGTTTGAGCCGTGCTTAGCTAGAGCTAGTTCCACTCAGATGGTCCCAATATTGCTAACTGAATGCCCTGTCTGGGGAGCAGGGGTCTGAGATCCCAGGAATCGGGGATGAAAGTAGTGATAGGCGTCTAAGGGAACTCAGTGGAGAGAACACGCAGGCCAACAGGGCTACTTCCGGGGTGTTTCTGGAGAGTGGACTAGGAGGCGGAGACTGGAGGAATGCTTTTTGGAGAAACAGATCTACTCAAATGCAGTGGTGACTTTGCTTATGAGGGGAGGCGAAGTTGAGAGCATATTTTTCAAACACTGACTATTTCCTGAACAATTAGAGGCATTTATTCATCATAAAGGCCTAGGTAGAGTTTATAACTTACCACCATCCACACGAGAGACATTTATGGAGCAGCTGTTATGCCCTAGACACTGTGATAGACACTGGAGGAACAACGATGAACAATCAGATAGATCCCTGCCCTAGCTCGTGAGAAAGGCAGCTGGTAATGAAACAATCATACATACACATGCCATGAGGGACACTGCTGAGTGCCACCAGGGGAAAGTCGAGAGCCAGTAAAATGTATAACAAGATCTAGCTCTGAAGGGGTGTGGTGGTGAGGGAAGGCTTCCTTGATCTTAAAAATCTGAGTAGGAGTAAACCAGTCAAAAAATATATAATAATAATAATAATAATTACAACAGATGAACCGTAAACTCTGAGAGTCTTCTTTACATGCCAGACAATATGCCATTCTGGGCATATTTTTTCCTTTCAAATAGAGACATCGAAGGCACACTGAGGCAGCGGGTCTTCTCAGGTCACAACATGGGTTCAGGCACAGCTGATACCCTAAACATAGCAGGATGTGGAAATAATGCATTTCTTCCGAAGCAGTTTTTTTTTAAAGATGGAATATTGACACTAAAGTCAATGAATTTGGGAGGCTGGGGGAGCAGAGATGAGAGAAGTAGCAGGGTGGACAGAGAATTAGAAAAATCTGTTTTGATCTTGTAGAGGGAATCAAGGCTGATACCAAAGATGAAATGCTAATTGCCCTGACTTATGATGTAAATGCTTCTCTCCCACCTCTGTAAGCCCTTTTGGCGCCAAATCTATACCACTCCTCCCAAGACCCTTCCCCCACTTGACCCAGCATAAAAGGAATGCGGGGCTATTGTTCTGGGCTCAGAATTTGGAGTTTGTCTCCTCTGGGCCCGTGCATGTAAATAAAGATCGTGCTCCTAACCCCTCAGTGTCTGGTCGTTTCATTTTTCCGTAACAACCTTAGGAAAACAACGTGTTCCAATTTCCCCCACTCCCACCACTTAGGATTATATGTTTTTGGTTCGACAATCAATATCTTACCCACAAAATTGCCTTGAGTGCTATTCGATGTGGGAGGAAAAAAATAGCCCTAATACAACATAGATAATAGCTTTCCAAACTCTTAACACTTTATGTTTTCTGGGATGTTTCTCTTGATTCAGAAGAAACCACTCAGAATCCATGTGTATGTAGTCTGGGAAAAAAAGAAAATAATGTGATGTTTTACCCAAAATACCAAGCCTCTACAAAGTTCTGACAGACCGAAATTTTTCCTTCTCAAAGTCTGGGAATTCTTTCTTCCATCCACATGCCCTTTCCAAGAAGACTTGAAAAGGGATGAGTGGGGTGCAGGGGCCTTCGGGATCTCCACAACATATACTCATTCTGTTACTAGAAAGGAAGAAAGAAATTCCTAAAGCAACAGTTGCCTGAAACATTTTTAGCAGAGCCTCATTCCAGGCTAGCCAGTGAGAATTAAGCAGGAACAGACATTCGGTGACTCAGAAGCAGCTTTCCCTTATAAAGTCAAGGTTCTCTGGAGCTATATTTTGACTACTTTTGGAGGAGGGATTGCCTGCACCCAGTTCTCTTAAGCCAGAATTTTCTGTTCCTTCCTACCAAAAAAAGTCTGCCAGTCCTCCACGGACAAATATGTGCGCAAAAGTACAACGTTGCCTGCATTCTTTCAGGTCCGTGGTGTGCCTGGGCTACCAGCATCCGCAGCTGCTTTTGGGATAGAATTGTCGTTGCCATGGATTCAGGAAAACAAGCATGTTTTCGATTGTTCTGTTATGAATTTTAAGTCCAAGGTGACCAAAGACCCTGAACGTTTGCTGAGTTTCTGTACCCGAAAGAAATCACCTATATTACTTAGAAGAGAATTGCTGCAAAATAAGGGAGTTCATGACATGTGTGGATGTGACCAGACACAAAGAAAGATTGTGGTTAGTCAGGTATTCTGGGTAAATGAGGGCTGTTAAACTTAACATATCTGAGTTATACGTTTTCAAAGACTTAAATACAAATTTAATACACAGCATATAAGTCAAATACAAATAATAATATATATCTAGAACACTACTGAGTCGAATATTGTACTTCTGAGAAATGTCAGGACCGTGACACACCTTAAGGTCACAGCTGGAAAATCTCAATTATGATTGTACGTTACAGCAGAAAAGCAATTGTTATATGGACCCTGTAGTTGTTTGAATTCTGGATAAAATACCAGCTTATAGTATGATGATGTGATGATCATGCCAACAAAGTCTTGAGATATCATTCACTTAAAAACCTTAAGGTTATGTTCATTCCAAGTAGTGTCCGAAGGTTGGGGGTGAGGGAAAGAAATCTTTGTCACCCATCTTCCTATTTTTAATTTAGTGATGATTAAAATGGGTGAGGTGTGTGAACCTTCATTGCTTCTGGGCTGGCTGCAGTGATTCACAGAGATTCAGCCTGTTTTTGTGTTTAATTGGCCTTAAGACATGGCTTGTAGTAAGAAAATAATGAAACAATATGTCCTACTTTATATGCTTAGCTTTCTTCTTTGAAAGTTTAACAAATAAGGGTTCTGATGCTCATTTTTGTTAGTTTGAAGTTTACCCAATGTGCTGCATTTAGCAGTTTGGGTTCAGGCCATAGGCGTTTTGATAAAATGCATATAAGAATGGAGTGATGCTGAGGGACGACATGATATTGGAAGTCACCAGAATTAGGTATTCCACTGTCTCATCAGTCCTCACAACCTGATGACAAAGACATGACCCCATTCCCGTTTTACAGATGAGAAAATTGAGGAGCTGAGATGCTGGACGATTTACCTAATGACTTGAAATAAGCTGTTGAAAAACTGGCGATTACATCCAACTGATTTCAAAACTGACACTCTTGCTCCTCCATGATAATGCCTTTCATCATAGAGAATGAGAGTTTTGGCCTGCACCAACTATCTCCAATTCCAATCAGGTTTTAAAGAAGAGGGAGCCCCTCAGTAGGAAATTACCCTATAGGGTCTCAATTTTGTAGGAAAAGGAAGTGAATGCCTCAAATTCCGAGTTGCAGCTTTTAGAATTCTTGAGGCATCCAAAGATATCTCACAGGGCCCTTTCTTTTCTAGGGGCTAAAGTATGTCTGACGCTAAAAAGAGTATTGTGTAAACTCCCGGGCTGATCTTGGCATGCGGCCTGATCCTCCCTCAGTTCCGGTCAGGCCACTTTGCTCTTTATGGCATCTTCTCACTCAAGCCCCAGGATCTTCTAGTGGAAACTAAGTCACCAGTGTTTCCCACATCACTCTGGACAAGAAGCATTTAAGCATCTCCCAGACACCTGACAACTGATAATATACCCCTTTGATTGGCACTTTATAGTTTTCAAGACACTTGAGAAATTTATGTCTTTCTAGAAATCCCATAAGCTAAGGGTCCCTGTGAAGTGATTCAGCAGGTGTCATTGTCACTTTGAAATGAGGAAAGTGAGATGCAATCACACGCACAGCCAGTCTGTGGTGAGGTACTGACTCCTGGGGCAAACTTCAACCATCGTATCTGAGTCTTATGTTATTTTTGTGAAAAATATCAACCTGTTTGGCCTCATGACTTATAGATGTCATCATGAGAGTTAATATGTTCAAATTTAGTATTTTAATCGGGGATAGATAGAAGTAAAAAGCATAAACTATATAGGCCCACATACTGATAGTTACAGTGACAAAACCAAGGCCATAGGAGTGAGTAGATAATTCAAAGCCACACGGGCAATTAGTGGCAGAGCCTAAAATAGAACAAAGGCCTCTGTTCTTGTTGAGTTGCCCTCCTGCCTTCCTGTGTCTCTGCTATCCACTCAGCTCTCTGAGGATATATGCTTCAGACCTGTAATCTAACAAAAGAAGGTAATAACAATGATGATGAACCAGCCCTCACTCTTTTTCTATAGTTTTGAGAGTTCTATGTCAGATTACGCTCTTACCCTCTTTTCTAGTGTTTCTGGGTGGCTTTTGTTTAAACACACAGTTCCTGATGTCACACTGGAGAATCTGGTTCAGGTGAGCCCCATGAATGCACATTTGACAAACTGCTCTCATGAGCCCATCACTACGGTTCTATAAGTTTAGGCCACCAGAGTTTTAAGAAACTCTGCTGTAACTCACTATTTTCACGGACTGGGGTGGGAAAAACATTGGTCAATTACATTTAAGGAACAATTTACTTTTTGTAAGTCTGTTCCAGAGAACAGCCATGATGGTGATGGATGATTGGTTAGCAGAAAATTAGGCAGAACGGCAGCATATCGTAAGACAGAGGTTGATCCAATGAGTCTGCTATCCCTTTGGTAATGGCCCCTTCACTCAGAAAGTGAAATAAGGCAGTCGGAGAAAGACATATACAATATGATCTCACTTACATGCGGAATCTAATGAACAAAATAAACTGATGAACAAAATAGAAAAAGGCATGGAGACGGGAACAGGCTGGCAGCTGTCAAAGGGAAGGGGGATTAGGGGACTGGATGAAAGAAGGTGAAGGGATTAACCAAAAAACATATATACTTAACGCATAGACACTGTAAACAGTGTGGTGATAGCCAAAGGGACAAGACAGGTGGGTAGGGGGCATAAGTGAAGATGGGAAAACGGAAGATAAATTGGGAGGATGGAAAGAGGTTTCTTTTGGGGTAATGGGCACACAATGCAGAGTGCTGATGTTTTATGAATTGTACACCTGAAACCTGTATGTTTTTGTGAATCAATGTCACCCCAATAAATTCAACAAATAATAAATAAACATGTAAACTAAAAAAAAAAAATGCTGGGAAAATCTGCCCTTTGAGGAAGAGCAAAGGGAAGTGTGACGGTCACTCTTAGCTGCTTCGCCTGATCACCTATCTCCCACCCTGGTCTGGGCTGCTGGCCAAAGGCCCTGTTCTGTGTGTTGGCTTTTGGTAGCAGATGTCTATTGATAGACCTACTGACATCCTAAGTCCAGGGCACCTGGCCACCACACTCTGATTAAGGAAAAGAAGGCAAAGCCGCCATACTGGAATCATTCTGAAATGTGCTAAAGAAAGCCTAGAGCCAGACTACTTTCTTATCTCGTGTATTTTATTTGCTCTTTTTTTAAAAGAAGCTAGGAAAACTTTCTGAAAATAACAATGTCTGGGATGCTCACTGCAGCTCTTTTAAGGTTTGGGGGAAATAAGAAGTTGCTTAGCTAACAGCACTCCTGAGTTCCCAGTCTATGTGGAATGGCGGCGGGCCCTAAGGAAATACCGTCACACCAGCTGCCTCCCAACGGTTACAATCTAATGGTGAGTGTAGGGTACGTGTGAAAAAAGGCAAGACTTTAACAACAAGGAAATGGGATAAAAAAAAAAAATCACTGGAGTGATGGAGCATTCTCCATGTGAAAAATTAACTTACAAAGGTTTATTTGAACAGGTTTTTGAAATAAGACAGGAACATGACTTAACAGAATAAGAAGTGGAGAGTTATCTTGGGCTCTGGAAATGGGATGCATGAGGGCTTGTGTGCCATGGAGAAAGGAAAAGTTATGGCATTAAAAATGTGTGTGAAGCTTGGAGCGAAATTGCAAGGGAGGCAGCAAATGAGAGGCGTGGAAAGGAGCTTCCTTGGAATGTTCTTGCTCTCCTCATAGTGGAATTCTTCTAGCTACACGGAGGGAAAGAGACCAGCTGGCACAAACTATGTAGGTATTATATGCAAAATAGATGGATGCATAGTCTAGACTTAGAGCGGGCCTGCTGGGGAAAACAGATATCAGAAGTGAGATGGCAGAGTAAGAAAGAAATGCTAAGTATAGCTAGAAGGTAATTAGAGCATTGTAGTAATGTATGAACATGAAGAAAAAGGAGGCCTTTAGGAAAACCTTCAAAAATGTATAGTTAAATGTATATTATACTTGGTTCTTAACAAGCCACACAAGGATATCAATCTGATTATTCCAGAACCTGAGCCGGGAACCCAAAAAACTGTGAATTGTCTTCTAAAGGGTGGGTCCCTTGTAGTACAGGCTTCCTCCACTAGGTGAGTGTTCTAGGAACCCATCTGTATCAGTGTTCCAGCTGGTGCTGTTGTGAGAGGCTGCATTCCGCTTCAGTGAATTTTTTTGAAGACTCATTCAACACACTTGCCCGTTTCATGATGGGTGATTTACAAGCACATCTGCCCACACCACGCTGACTGTTCAGCAGTTTTTGACCAAGAACGGCATGACCCTCATGCCCCACTGTTCCTGCTCTTCCTGAGTGACATTTTTCTGTTTCCCTGAATGAAAAAAGCCCTCAAAGGGAAATATTTTCCCAATGTGGGAGAGGTGAAACAAAAAATGGCAAAAGCACTAACAGGCATAAAAATTGATGAGTTTAAGAACTGTTTTGAGCAGTGGAAAAAAATGTATTGATAGGCATATTGCATCAAATGGAGAGTACTTAGAAGGTGAGTGAAGTTTAAACATGTAAGAATAAATAGACAATTTTTTATAAATAAATTCCGTTTTTGGGGGTTCCCCCTTCATATCTCCATTTTGACCAAAAATGGTAATATGTAAGCTTGCGCATTCACTTCTTTACCATTTCTTGATGAGAATGACACTCAGTTGCAGACAAATAACAAATCCATACTGAAAGACAGAGATTTGGTTTGGTTCATAGGTCTGGAGCAATGGTTGGCATTGTTGAAATAATTTAACTACCCAAGGTGACTTCTAGGAGAAGAACAAAGATTACTTGCTTGTATAAACTCAGGTGAGTGTTAAAAAAATAAATATTCTCGTTAGATTCTAATCATACCTCTCCTTGTAAGTCAGGCTTGTTGTTTAATGCCTTAATTCAGAAGGGTAAGAAACTACTTCATGTGTCTTATTGTCTATGTAATAAGTGCTATGCTTGGGGACATGATAGGCTCTAAATGTAAGTTCTGTTCCCCTGTGAATCCCTGGAGTTAAATTCAGACCACCGAAAACATTATTGAGCATTTGCTTTAAATCCTGTGAACTTCAAAAACTGCCTAAAGGATTGACCTCCTGGATATTTCCTCAGATTTCCTTATGAAATTATTTCACTTTCTGTTTTCTTATTTTAGACACTGAAATAATGTATGACACTTTTATGTTCGCACACTTAGGATATACATCATCTGTGTTATTATTATCAAAGACACTGACCTAAGAGTTTTTGTTATTACTTCCTTCCTAACTGAAAGTTGCAGAATCACATCTAAAAAACTGGTAACAGGCCCTGGCTGGGTAGCTTAATTTGTTAGAGCATTGTCCTGATACACCAAGGTTGCAGGTTTCATCCTTGATCAGGGCACATGCAAAAATCAATCAGTGCATGCGTAAAATAAGTGAAACAACAAATCAATGTTTCTCTCTTCCCCCTTCCTCTCTCTCTCTCAAATCAATAAATTAAAATAAATAAATAAATAAATACATATATACATACATAATTATACAAATTAAAAATCTGATAGCAACACAATCATGCAACTTCCGGCCAAGGCAGAGGCATAGGTAGACACACTTTGTCTCCTCACGCAACCAAAAGAAGGACAACAACAAATTTAAAAACAAAAAACAGCCAGAACTGCCAGAAAATCAAACTGTATGGAAGTCTGACAACCAAGGAATTAAAGAAGGAATAGTCAAGCAGGCTGATAGGAGGGGCAGAAACGGCTGCCAGGAGGAAAGGACGGGCATCAAGGCTGCGGCTGGCAGATGGGGTGGTCCCACATTTGTGTGCAGATAAACCAGGAGGAACAACTGGGGAGTGAGAGAGACCTTGCAGCCCAGGGTTCCGGTGTGGGAAAAGAAAGCCTCAAAACCTCTACCGGTAAAAACCTGGGGGGTTGTGGCAGTGGGAGAAACTGCCAGTCTTACAGGACAATTCATTTGAGAGAACCACAGGGTCCTGGAGTGTACACAAACCCCCCCACCTGGGAATCGGCACCAGATGGGCCAAATTTGCTTGTGGGTAGCAGGGGAAGTGACTGAAAGCCAGCCAAGAGCCAAGCAAGAGGAATTGTTCCCTCTTGGACCCCTGCCCCACATACAGTGCTGTAAGGCAGTGATGTGGGTTGTTCTGCCCTGCCGAATACCTAAGGCTCCACCCCTCACAACATAATAGGCATGCCAAGACAAAAAAATAGGGTCCAAATGAAAGAACAGATCAAAGCTCAAAAATAGAGCTAAGCAATAAAGAGATAGCCAACCTAACAGATGCAGAGTTCAAAACACTGGTAATCTGGATGCTCACAGAGTTGGTGGAGTATGGTCGCAAAAGGGAGGAAAAAGTGAAGGTTATGCAAAATGAAATTAAACAAAATACACAGGGGACAGAAACTGGGACTCAAATCAATGATTTGGAGCAGAAAAAAGAAATAAACATTCGACCAAAACAGAATGAAGAAACAAGAATTCAAAAAAATGAGGAGAGGCTGAGGAACCTCTGGGACAACTTTAAATGATCCAACATCCAAATCATAGGGGTGCTAGAAGGAGAAGAGGAAGAACAAGACATTGAAAACTTATTTGAAAAAATAATGAAGGAGAATTTCCACAATCTGGTGAAGGAAATAGACTTCCAGGAAGTCCAGGAAGCTCAGAGAGTCCCAAAGAAGTTGGACACAAAGCACACACCAAGGCACGTCATCATTACATTACCCAAGACTAAAGATAAGGAGAGAATCTTAAAAGCAGCAAGAGAAAAGAAGACAGTTACCTACAAAGGAGTTCCCATGAGACTATCAGCTGATTTCTCACAAGAAACCTTCCAGGCAAGAAGAGGCTGGAAAGAAGTATTCAAAGTCATGAAAGGCAAGGACCTACATCTAAGAATACTCTATCCAGCAAAGCTATCATCTAGAATGGAAGGGTAGATAAAGTGCTTCCCAGATAAGGTAAAGTTAAAGGACTTCATCATCACCAAGCCCTTATTAAATGAAATACTAGAGGGACTAATCTAAGAAAAAGAAGATGCTCAAAAACGTGAACAGTAAAATGATAACAAACTCACAACTATCAACAACTGAACCTAAAAACGAAAACAAAAACAAACTAAGCAAACTGCTAGAACAGGAACAGAATCACAGAAATGGAGATCAACCTCTGTTAATTGGGTTGTTAGAAACTTTCACCTACTTTTCCAGGTGAAGGTAAATGAAATCTGTTTCCTTGCAGATGTAAACCATGGTGCTAGTTACACTTTCACAAGGAACATGAAGACGCCCACTTTTCTGCCCCTAATCACTTCGGTATGTCGGGCAGCCCTCATGTGTCCCCTGGGTCCTTGTGCTGACTGAGCCTTCTCAGTTACCCAGAGCTGTTCCTGTGTGTGGCCAGGCTTCTGTGCCTCCCACAGTCCTTACCACACATCAGTGGCCATTTTCTTGATCATTTAAAATGTAACATTTTGCTGATCAATGCCTTAAGAAATCAGGAGGTCAAGTCGCTAACTGCAGCTTTGCTAAAGCCAAACAGGGATCCAGACTTTCTGTGGCTTATAAGCGACAGTAATAAAACATTGTCCTCTTGGAGCTTTGTTACTAGTTCAAGGCTTCCATTAGTGGGAAATAAATTTCTGAATTACCTCGTACACCATAAACTCTCTCCACAGTTCGTGCGCCAAAACTCTCGCTGATGTTTTCATCTTCAGCTTGCCTTTCCTATATTGTTTCCCTGAAGTCAGTGACTTTAATAAAATACTTCATTGTTTTATCTTCCTGAGTAGGGACACGGTTGCTTTTCAACTATTGTGTGTGCAGCACATCCTTTGGATACCTCTGGGAATGCCCTCTTCCTCTAAGAATACAGCTGGTTAATCCTTTGCTTTAACATCAGGTTCAAAGTCCTACAGACCTGAGTTTGAACACCAAACTTTTATTCAGTAATGGTGTGACCTTGGGTAACTCCCTTGAAATCACCTTCAGTTCCCTAATTTAAAGAGTGGGTCTATTAATGGTAAAATTGATGCCTAATACATGCTTACAGATTAATAAATGTTTGTTTTTGCTAGTAATGCTATTGTATCTCTGAAGTGCCCTATACTCTCGTGGCCATGTGACACTCTTCACACGGCCTCTATAAACCAGGGCCCTTTGCTCCACCACGACACCATTTCTCTAGTTGATAGGGCAGACACTTTCTCTTTTTTAGCTGACTCCTCGTCTGTGCCCATGACTCCGGTCCAAACCATTATATATATATATATCCTCCTTGGTATGGCTTTTTCCCTCCTCTGACATGCTGGGTTCCAATTCCCAAACACTCCATGGTGGTAATATCAACAATTCCATATTTATTCACTGACTTGTGTCTAGAAGATCTGCGGCTTGGTTTCCAGACTAAATAAGTGACTATCAGTTAGTCTCCACAGAAAGCGAGCAAATCCGCCCATTCGCCATGTCATCCACACTCAGAATCAGAGTGTCACCAGGTTGAGAAGAATGCCAGGACATCATGTGATTCTGCCTGGCCAGCCCAGTGATCCCCAAATATCGGTATGGATAAGAGTCATTGAGGATCCTTTCAGAAACAGATTTCATTCTGGGTCATTTATGTAGATTCTCCGTCCCCGAGGAGATGGAGGATAACGCCCCATTCTTTAATCGCGGACTTCCTTCCAGAGAGAATGGCATGGGCGGGGCTGAGTGCAGAGTAACGTCACAGCGGAGAAGCCTGTCAAACCTTAGTGGCGCCAGTGGTGATCATTCATCTAGGCAGCCTGAACACTTGAAATGAAGTGATGAGAATGGCATTTTACCTCCCCGAACCATACAACCTGAGCCTAAACATGTGAAAAACAAGAGACGATTCCCAATTGAGGGCCATTTTACACAATTCCCGACCAGTACTTCACAAACCTGTAAAGGTCATTGAAAATGAGAAAAGTCTAAGAAGCTGTCACAGCCAAGATGATCCTAAAAAGACACAACAACTAAATGTAATGTAGTGTACAAAAAACTAAGGAAAGCTGAATAAAATGTAGACTTTAGTTAATAACAAGGTATCACTATCGGTTCATTAATTGTGGCGAATGCACCACACTAATGCAAGAAGTTAATAATAGGGGACGTTGGGGGTGGGGGTATATGGAAACTGTACTATCTTTACAACTTTCCTATAAACCCAAATCTGTTCTAAAATGAAAAGTTTGTTTTTAAAAATTGAAATAATAAATTATTTATTGTTTATTATTTCATGGTAACCTGGTATTTCCCCAGAGATTTTGATTTAGGAGGGGTGTTTGAGGGGAAGGGTTCAGGTTTCTGCATTAGTAACACACCCTCTCATTGATTCCAGGGCAATCAACTTACAGACCATGCTTTGAGGACCCTGGTCTGCTCTGAAGCTACTCATAGTTGGGTGTACTTTTGATGCCTGTGTCTCATCCCACGTGCTCTAATGTAATTGATCTAGAGTGTGGCGTGGGCATTAGAATTTTTAAAAATCCCTTTAGCTGATTTGAGTTGAAGTCAAGTTGAATAATAACTTTCTATACCTCTGCTGTCTGATACAGTAACCACTAGCAACATGTGAGTATATAAATTTAATTAAAATTCAATAAAATAAAAACTTCAATTCCTACCCATATTGCATTGATCTGTATTCACATGTGACTAGTGGCTACTGAATTGGACAGTGCAGATACTGAACATTTTCACCACTGCAGAAAGTCCTGTTGGACAAAGCTGGTCTACACCATTGGTGTAGAGGAGATATTTGGGGTCTTCTCGGAGGAAGAGTCCCTAAACATTCCCTATAAATAATCCATCGGACAGACCATTCTTATCATTGGTGAAGAATAACCAACCTGTCCTGGGTTGCCTGGTACTTCCTCAATCACTGAAAGTCTCATGTCCCAGGATACTCCTCAGCCTGAGGCAAACCATGACAGTCACTAGAGACCCAGGCCCTTTGTGAAGGAGAGCTCCAACAAGTAGGAAGCTGGGGGGTGTGAGTCTAGTTGGCAAGGGGGGAGGGGCTGATGCTGGGGATGTTTCCTCTAAATTAAGCCAGCTGGTGCCAGCGTTGTACTGTGTGCCCAGAATTTCATGAGGCCGGGATATTGAATAGTGAAGTCACCTGCCTTTGCATGATGGCTTAAGCTCTTGCTTCGTGCTAGCTTGGTGAATGCTGACACCCAGGCCAGCACCCACACCTCTGTGTATGTGCTCAAACTCAATCTCTGGCAGAACTCAGGCATCCCTGGGTCTGACTCCCTGCTCCACCACTTACTCGATGTGAAGCCTTTTGTGAGACATTAGCTTATCTGAGCCTCTATTCCTTCATCTGTAAAAAAGAATAATATTTTTTCTTATGGCTGCTGTGAAGGTCAAATGAACTCATGTATGTAGAGAAAATAGCTCATAGTACTATCTAATAAATATTAATTAATATTATTATTTACTCTCGCCTCAGAATACACTTGACCTTTATTGTTTAAAAACCATTTGTTAAACATCTCCTGTGTTTGATGCAGTTCAGTTCAAGAAACATATACTGCCTGTTCTTGGCTCTAGAAATGCAAAGATGAAATCAATTTAGTCTGCCCTCAAACACATTATAGTCTAGACTGGAAGTTAGAAGTATTATTCTAGACTCCCGGCAAAGATGGAGGTGTAGGTAGATACACTTTGCCTCCTTGCACAACCAGAAGAAGGACAACAACAAATTTAAAAACAAAAAACAACCAGAACTGCCAGAAAATCGAACTGTATAGAAATCCAACAACTAAGGAGTTAAAGAAGAAACAGTCACCCAGACTGGTAGGAGGGGTAGAAATGGAGACAGGAAGTTGCAGCAGAAGAGACACAGCAAGGCAGCTAAAGGACAGGGTGGGCAAGACAGCAGCTGGAGGTCCCACATTTGCATGTGGATAAACTGGGAGTAACAACAGGGGAGCAAGACAGACCATGCAATTCAGGGGTCCAGTGTGGGAAAAGAAAGCATCAAAGCCTCTGGCTTTAAAAATCTGTGGGAGTTGTGGCAGTGGGAGAAACTCCTAGCCTCACAGGAGAGTTTATTGGAGGGACCCACAGGGTCCTAGAACATATACAAACCCACCCAACTGGGAACCAGCACCAAAAGGACCTAATTTGCTTGTGGGTAGCAGGGGAAGTGACTGAAAGCCACTGAGAGTGGGACAAAGAAGCATTGTTCCCTCTCTAACCCCTCCCCTACTTAAGTTGCCCCACCTGGGCAAATACCTAAGGCTCCACCCCTTACAGCATTAACAGGTGCTGCCAGAGACAAAAAAATGTGGCTCAAATGAAAGAACAGATCAAAGCTCCAAAAACAGAACTAAGTGGTGAAGAGATAGCCAACCTATCAGATGCAGAGTTCAAAACACTGGTAATCTGGATGCTTACAGAATTAGTTGAATATAGTTGCAAAATAGAGGAAAAAATGAAGGCTAAGGAAAGTGGAATAAAGAAAAATACACAGGGAACTAATAGTGAAGGGAAGAAAACCAGGACTCAAATCAAAGATTTGGAGCAAAAAGAAGAAAGAAACTTTCAACCAGAACAGAATGAAGAAACAAGAATTCAAAAAAAGGAGGAGAGGCTGAGGAACCTCCATGATCCAACAACCAAATCATAGGGGTGCCAGAAGGAGAAGAGGAAGAACAAGACATTGAAAACTTATTTGAAAAAATAATGAAGGAGAACTTCCCCAATCTGGTGAAAGAAATAGACTTCCAGGAAGTCCAGGAAGCTCAGAGAGTCCCAAAGAAGTTGGACACAGGGAAGCACACACCAAGGCACATCATCATTACATTACCCAAGATTAAAGATAAGAAGAGAATCTTAAAAGCAGCAAGAGAAAAGGAGACAGTTACCTATAAAGGAGTTCCCATGAGACTATCAGCTGATTTCTCACAAGAAACCTCCCAGGCAAGAAGGGGCTGGAAAGAAGTATTCAAAGTCATGAAAGGCAAGGACCTACATCTAAGATTACTCTATCCAGCAAAGCTATCATCTAGAATGGAAGGGCAGATAAAGTGCTTCCCAGATAAGGTAAAGGAGTTCATCATCACCAAGCCCTTATTATGAAATGTTAAAGGGACTTACCTAAGAAAAAGGATATCAAAATTATTAACAGTAAAAAAAAAACAAACTCAAAACTATCAACAACCGAACCTAAAAAAAAAAAGAAAAAAAAGAAAAACAAATTAAGTAAACTGCTAGAACAGGAACAGAATCACAGAATTGGAGATCACATGGAGGGTTACCAGTGGAGAGAGGTGGAGGGAGAAAGGAGGAAAAGGTGCAGGGAATAAGAAGTATAAATGGTAGATACAAAACAGTTGATACAAAAATGGTAGATGGTCAGGTTAAGAATAGTATAGGAAAGGGAGAAGCCAAAGAACTTATGTGTACAACCCATGGACATGAACTAAGTGGGGGATGCTGGTGGGAAGGAGGGATGCAGTGCAGAGGGGAATAAAGATGAGAAAAACAATGGGACCACTGTAATAGCATTATCAATAAAATATACTTTGAAAAAGTGTTATTACAGAACAATGTAGTAAGTCCTATGAAAGAGATGAACATAGTGCAGTGTAGGCCGACAGAGGAGGACCCCACTTAATCGAAATTGAGGGTGGAAGTGGGCAGGGAAGGCTTACTGGAGGATGAGTAGAACATGCCAGAAAACTTGAGTGAGCAGTAGAATTAGAGAGGTGATTGGGAAATGTGTTTCCAGGTAGAGGAGTAGCATAGGTGAAGGTCCTAAGCAGTGAGTTAATCCAATTTGTTGGTGGCTAAATCCACTGTTCAGTATTTTGGGAGAAATTTTAGAGGGCACTACTTCTGAGTGAGCGTAGGTGAGTTAAAGAAGCAGGCAAAATATAACGCACAATAAATAGTGCCTTTGTCCTCCGGGAATTTAACTCAGCTTTTAAGCTCTCTGTTCTTCATGGTTAAACCTAATTTCCCAACTTACGTTTTGGTGACAACAAGAATGTTAAAGGTTGTTCTGGCCCCAAAATCTAACAAGGTGCTATTCTGCAACCCAACATGCATTTAAAGGCACGCAAAGGAGCCCTTTTAATCTTGAAATATATTACATATTCTAGACACTCTGAAAGATTAAAGGAGTGAACAAGCTTACTCTGTTTTCCTATTTGTCCTTCATTAGACCATGGACAGATGATTTTGGTTTTCTGATCCCTTTCCTAAGATAGGACTTGTATGCTCTTTCCTAAGTACCTATTAATGTTAGTAATATATCTAACGTCAATGCCACTGGTAAAAAAATAAATAAAATTTAGCTAAGGAACTGTTATAAATGCCTTGACATGCAGCAGGAAATACATTTGTGTGGGTGGGCATATGTGGTACACCAAATAATGGCCTCCCCAAAGCCTGTGAATGTGTTATCTGAAAGAGATTTCTGTTTAAAAAGAGGACTTACAGACATGATTAAGTTAATGATCTTAAAATGGAAAGAGTATCCTGATGGTTCAGCAGGGTCCAAAACAATCACAAGGGTCTTTCTAAGAGAGAGGCAGGATGGTCGGAGTCAGAAAGGGTGGACTGAAGATGCCACACTGCTGGCTTTGAAGATGGAGGGAGGGGCCTTGAGCCAGAGGGTGTGGGTGGTCTCCAGAAAGTAGAAAAGACAAGGCAATAGATTCTCTCCCAGCGCTTCCAGAAGAAAGGTCACCACCTTGATTTTAGCCCAGAGAAGCCTATTTGGATTTCTGACCACAAGAATTGTACTATAATAAACTTTTATTGTTTGAAACCAGTAAGTTTGTTGTAATTTGTTAACGCAGCAACAGGAAGCTAGCACAGGGTGTCACAGTCTCTGCGTTTAAGCGGTTTACTTCTCTGCACTTCAGTTGTCTGAGGAACTGCTTCTCTCACGTCTGGATCTACCTTTCTCCTACAGAATACTTGACGATGATACTAGGTAATAATTACATAGTGCTCCCCATGGGCTAGGCAGGGATTAGGTACTTCTTATTCATTAACTCTTCACATTTCATTACCACCTTGTAATTAGGTATAATTATTAACCCTATTTTTCCTAGAAAGCTAAGGCAGAGAGAGAGCACAGAGCAGGTAAGCGTAGATCTAGAATTTGAACTCTGGATCAAAGTCTTTGTGTGTAACGATCCAAAGGTTTTTGCCTTTATACAAAGATAAGGTCTGAGAGCCAATGGCCACTGGCTGCATTTCATCCTTCTGTCATGTGTTTCTCTTACCTTTAGTATGCCAAATGTCTTCTCATATGTTGGTTCCTTTGAGTTTCTCAGATTTTGAAATAAGTGAGAACACTACAAAAATAAACACCATCTACTGAGAATTAGCATATCCCCAAAATACCAGTCCTTACACCCCATATGAGACATTAAATAAAATCTGCAAAGAAGAATCTCGGTTATGCTCCAGTGAAGAATAGAATAGAGCCTGGCGAGTCTCTGCAGATGTGGCTAGAGTAGTCATTGTGCCAGCGTGGGTTTGATGAGTTTGTCTGTGTAGACTCCTGTAGGGGAACTCAACCATTGGCTTTGAGAATTCCAGAACCTGGAGAATTTCAAGAATGGGAGATGGAAAGATGCCTTGCTTTTACTTTGTCTTCTCAGACAAAATGAGTTTTATGAGCTGAGCAAACTAGCTAATGAGTGTGACCAGTCTAGAGAAAACAACTCCTATAGCTCAAATTTTCAAGAGCAGCAGGAAATCAATTTCCTTATCAGACATTCATATTATAGAGATGTTTGCCAGTATCGGTGTGGCCTAATTTAAATCTATAAGCTACTGGAGATTAAGACTAAGTAAGAAATTGTCAGGCAATTGTTGAATATACACTGCTTACTCAGCTGTTGACTGGGCCCCAGAAAGGTTTAAAATTGTCCCAGATCTCAAGGAATTTACAATAAATCATCACTGAATAATGTTACCAAGATGGTGTATGACGTTTGAAGAACAACACTTCTAGAGATGATTCTTGACTATATGCTTATAGTTTAGAATTTATGTTATATTTTTTCTGACTCAACCAAGTCATCAGACACTACTGTTTTTCTAACTGCTCTGTAGCTCCTTGGATACATGGCTGAGAGCCCCAGAGGATATCTGGCCACTAGACAGATTTCTTTGTACATACACATACTCAGCCAGAGCTGCTTTCTTTCACTGAAGACAGTTGGATGGGGTATAAAAGTATAAATCTCAAACCCAGTCAATGAGACCATTTAATCACCTGCTCAGAAAATTTATTTTCAGAGAGGGGTGGGGGAGAGAGAAGGGAGGAAAGAAAAAGAAGGGAGGGAGGGAGGGAAGGAAGGAAGGAAGGAAGGAAGG
>PVJD01010429.1:0-53689 GCA_004026545.1 Mormoops blainvillei | reverse complement strand
GAGAATGTATCCAGAATCCCGTTTCTTTTCACTTTCCCTGCCCCTACCCTACACCAAGACAGAATTATTGCAGTAGCTGGTCTATCTGCCCTACCGTCGCCCACTTACAGTCACTTTTCAACACAGCAACCAGAGGGAACAGTGTTAACATGGAAGCCAGCCTATGTCATTCTTGCCCTCGAAACCCTCCATGTTTTCCTGTATTAGAGCAAAAACCAGAGTCCTTTAAAGGTCTGTGAGACCCACGAGGAGCTGTCCCACCCTTCCCCACTTACTGCTTGCCCTCACTTCCTGCTACTCACCCTGTTCACTCTGCTCCAGCAACACCGGCCTTTTTGCTTTCCTTCAGCACTGAAGATGCGCCGACCCCTCAAGGTCCCTACATTTGTTGCTCCTGCCTGAAATGCTCTTCCTCTGGATGTAGCGCACTCCATCACAGTCTGTATGTCTTTGCCTGACTTTCTTTTCTTTGTTGAGGCCTTCCTGACAACCCTACTTAGAATTTCACTCCTCCCAGCACTTTCTAGTGCTCTTTTTTGTTTTATTTCTCTTCATAGCACTTACCACCTTCTAATCTAATAGTTTTACTGAATGATCATTATCTCCTCCCATTAGAATATAAACTCTAGGATGCTATAAGGTATGCTATGTTGTACACCTAAAACTAATATCATATTGTACATCAACTATAATTGAAAAATAAAATTGTAGAAAAGAATATAAACTCCATGATAGGAGGGGATTTTTATCTTATCTTATTCATTGCCATATTATCTCCCAGTACTTAGAGTGGCCATTCAATCAGCATTTGCTGAGTGATGAATAAGTTGATGGAGAAGTAAACCAAGTTGATAATCAAAGGACGATAAAGTCAGACTTGGACCAAAAAAAAAAAAAATTGAGATTTTATGAGCTTCAGGAAAAATGTTTCTGATTATTCACTAAGTAGAAGGTTGTGATAAACACTTTTTCATTTACAAAGAAAAGACATATAAATGGGTTCAGAATGCACTAAGACAATATGAACTCAGAAACTTTTGGCCCTGACTGGTGTGGCCTAGTGGGTCTTCACGCAAAGTGAACGGTCACTGGTTTGATTCCCGGTCAGGGTTGTGGGTTCAGTTCCTAGTCAGGACATGCAAGAGGCAACCAGCCGATGTTTCTCTCTCACATTGATGTTTCTCTTTCTCTCTTTCTCTCTCCTTTACCCTTTCTCTAAAAATAAACAAATAAAATCTTTAAAAAAATCAAATCAGAAATATTTGGACAGATGATAGAGTGTTTGGAATACAAGTATAAAGAAGATAAATTCCTCTCCTTGAATTTATTTGAGAACAGGAATGATCTCTGCCTCTCTAGGCTTGGGCAGTTAATGTATAATTTGGAATCAAGTGAGTTATTACACATTTGCCTTGGGTATTTATGTCTGAGTTTTTATTAATATTTTGGGGTGGAATGGATGTTGAAGGGAGGACTTTCTCTGGCACTGTAGTAAGGGTGTTATTACCTTAGCAAAGTTTGGGTTCTTGCTTCAGGCCTCTCAAGAATGACCTCAAAGTCGGTGGAGTCAAGAGACTAAAATCATGGCTTTGTGAGTCCTAAATTGTGGGCCCCTCCTCCTAGCTCAGTCTCCTTAGTCTCTTACGGTTCGGCATGTCCTGCTGACTTAGAGGAATGAAGGCAAGGGGAGACGTCAGGGCGCTGGGCTGGCTGACTGAGACTGCAGGTAGACTTCTGTTACGGAAGGCAGTGTGAGGAACGGGACCCGTTCCTGAGTTTACCTAGCCATGGGACTAGCCCCTACCCCTGGCATCTGTGCCCTGCAGTTTGGAATTTTCCTAGGCTCACATGACTGAGGGCAGCACCCTAAGGGAACATTGCTATAGGACTTCATAAAGACACATGTGCCCCTCTGACTAGGAAGAGCATGCAGAAGACAACGTGAGTGCCATTGTCAGTCCCTACTCTGGGACAATTGCCCCGCTTGCTGGCCCTGTTCCAACATACCTGCTTTTGGTTTGTCTCCAGGTCCTGCTCAGAGATGTAGCCTACAGGAGCCAGAGTGTTGATAGAGGTAGGTTCCAGGTCTCCCTTTGGTGGTGGCTTCGGCAACCGGTATTAGGCCACCAAGTCTTCAAAAGCCATTTGGCTGCAGAGAAAGGAAACCCTAGATTTAGCAAGAAGCAGAGAGTACACTGCATGAGTCACTTTTACTGGGCGCCTTGCGCTTCTATCCCACATTTCCCAACTCCATTTCCCCTAAAATATGACCTGTTTTAGAACTGGTCTCCTCTCCCTTCTGAGAATCCATTCCTGTGGTACGCCCAAACTTTGGATTTACTGGGATTGGTAGAGGTATAACAGAAGAATGTCTTGTCACATCCTTCGTTGAGCCCACCCAGTCAGTGAGACACCCCAAGCGTATGCTAGTTAGATGTGTGCTATTATTAAAATTGAAATAGTTGCATAAACCCTGCTCTGGAATTGGGCCATAACCCTTCCTGACCACACTTCAGCTCACCCTTATCCCGCTGTTTTGTATCTCTTCACATTTCTGCCACTTGAATTTAGAAGATAGCTAAAGATTTTCCCCACCTCCCTAAGGTTTCAGGAGAACTTAAGAGGATCTCCAAAGCAAAATTCATTTTTCTCACAGGTGGTACCTGATTCAACTCTTGGTCACTAAATAAGTTCACTAGCCTCCTGTGACTGTGACAGCCAATTTCTATGCCTTTACACCTTGTCCTTCCCTTAGACCCATCTCTTTTTGACATGCTTTGAGCTTGACATTGGATAGCCAGACTTAACCCCCATGGCATGCTTAAGAGATAGACATCATAGCTATACTCAAAGTTCTTTACGGGGAAAAGAAAGAGATTTAAGAGCAGGAGCTGAAGAGAGGGGAGCTCCCCATCCTGGGGACACAGGTTCTGCTGGGAAGCTGGAGGGAAGAGGGCTTCACCATGGTTGTATTTCCTGTTCCCCTGGCTTCCGACCATTTCTAAACCCATCTTCACCTCCCTACCCAACTCTGCCCTCCACATATTATATAATACCAAAACATAATCCTCCCCAGCAAATGTCAGCACCTCCTGCAGTTGTGCTTATATTCCAAGACCAGTACAGTGGTCTTCGGCAGGCCCAAAATTGCGACCTCCTGAAAGAAGAGCAATGAGGAAAGAAGGTGGTGGAGTATATTGGGCACAGGGTGACGAGGAGTGATATAGTTTGTCAGGCTGACCCGCATAAGGCTCTGGGCCCCAGATCATAGCCTGGCCTTAGATATGACTATAGAGAATGAATCTTGCAGATATTTAGCCAGTTGACCTGATTCTCAGAACCTTGAATGGCTCGAGACTCTTAAGAGGGAAAGACAGAAATATAGTCTGTGACTGTCCCTCCCTTAAAGCATCCTTCTATCTGACCCTCACTACTCTCTAAATTCTCTGAGCTCACTCACTGACCTGTTGATCCCTCCACCCATTTTTCTTCCCTGTACTCAGTCCCCCCCCACTGAGAGTCCATTCTCTCTTCTCTTACCAAGACGATATACCCACAGATCATGAGACTTATGTTCTTTTTTATTTTTTTAAAGAGATTTTTTTATTCCTTTATTTCAGAGAGATGGGAAGGGAGGGAGAGAGGGAGAGAAACATCAGTGTGCAAGAGATATATCAATTGCACATCCTCAACCGGGGTCATAGCCCACAACCCAGGCAAGTGCTCTGACAAGGAATCAAACCAGCAACCCTCTGCTTTGCAGCCTGGCACTCAACCCATTGAACCACACCAGCCAGGGCGAGACTCATGTTCTTGTTGAAGGCTCCCACAAAATCCAGCAGGGGTGGATGCTCACTGGGTGAGCCAGTTAGCACCAGGCACTGTGGCTTGTGGAGAGGAAGACAGATAATATTCAAAGCAGTGGTCAGCTCTTTCCTATCAACTGGAGGATTTCAGAGAAGACTTTAGGGAGGAAGCAAGAGTACTTGGCTTCTCCATATCACAGCACAATGAAGGAAGCTGATTCCTGGGGCATCTCTCCTCCCATGCATCACACTCCCCCCTGCCCCTCAGAGAACCCTGCTATCTCTACCCGACTAGAATTCTGTTTCTTTTTCCTCCATTGCTCCTCCCAGATTTTAGGAAGCTGGTTTTCTTTTATGCCTAGAGCAGGGACTGAAAAACCCAATCCTGCAAGAACTAGTCATATCAGCCCTGGCTGGTGTGGCTCAGTGGATTGAGTGCCGGCCTGCAAACCGAAGGGTTGCCGGTTCGATTCCCGCTCTAGAGCATGTGTCTGGGTTGCAGGTCAGGTCCTTGGTGGGGGGGGCACATGAGAGGCAGCCACACATTGGTATTTCTCTCCCTCTCTTTCTCCCTCCCTTCCCCTCTCTAAAAATAAATAAAATCTTTAAAAAAAAAAAAAACTAGTCATATCAAAGAATAAAGTGGACCAGGTGGGAACTGTGGCCACGTGGAGAGCACCTGCCCTGTCCTATGGGGCAGCAGCTACTTGGCTCCAGTTAAGTGTGTCATGTGGGATGGAGGCCCAGGACTACCAGATGCATGTTAAGTGTTGGTAATTTTTTTTTTTTTAATTGTAAATACTGTTCAGTCTGAAAAACACTTATTTGCAGGTGAGATCCAATTCAGAGGCTACCAGTTTTCAACCTCTGGTCTAGAGACTCCCTCACTGGAAGTTTTTGATATAGTCCTGTGTATTGGTCAGGCTCACTGAGTAGGCCAGTGCCTTGTGGTAGGTGCCTAAATGGACCAACGAGCTCAGTTCACAACTGTGCAGAGGAAGAGGGTGCAGAGTGATCAGAGGTGGGGCCTCACCGGTCAGGTAGGAGAGGAAATGAGGATTTACTGTTGGTAGTTCTGGGCTTCTTAAGGGGATCAGCCTCTTGTTGTATCTCACTTTCTTACCCACCTGCCGACTCACCAGGTTTCTTGTAGCATTGATAGAGCAGCAGCAGAAGGATGAGCAGCAGAGCAATGAGTGCTGCCCACCAGGTGAGGATGAACATGTTGCACGGGCAGAGCAAATAGCCCAGGCAGGAGAGCCAGGGACTGGACCAGAGGAAGGGAGTGTGCCAGCTTGCAGGGGAGAGTGCATGCAGCCTATTCCTTGTCCAGGTCTCAGTACCACCCACCCTAGTGCCCCAAGGATCCTCCTCCAACTCTCCCAAGTCCTCTTAACCCTGGGCCTGCCCCCAACACCTGCCCATACTAGCTAGGCAACTGGCTAAGGGAGGATGGAAACAGCTCAAGTTGACAAGGGCATAGGAACAAAGGAGGAAGTTGGAGATGATGGGAGCAGTGGTATTTAGACCAGCTATGGGCGAGGTGAAATGTCAGGGTCATTTTCAAGACTGGAGTCATGGGATCCATGTTTGGAGTCAAGGGCATCATACTCTGGCTTCCCTTTCCCAGCACTCACTATTCCTTACTCCCCACTCCACCTTCCACACACACCACAACCACCACCATCAAGTTAGCAGATGTTTTCATCCACTTTCAATACTAGAGAGATAGAAAAGAGGCTTTCGGATCAGGTCCTGAAACTCAGAGGTCAGGTAGTGTGGGGCATGAGGGGACAGTGACTAATAAAGCCCCGTGCAAGGGAGGTGGAGGTGGAACACTTGCCAATAAGGATGAAACTGACAGCAATGAGGAAGGTGAACAGGTAGCCTCTCGGGGATTCAGTGTTCTGACCATAGCCTTTCCCTAAAAACAGCCAGTGACTGCGTAGAGTTTATCCTGGCACAGCCAGGCACCACAGTCATCAGGGGAGGACCTGCTTCCTACCTAAAAGTATATAGAGAAAAGATGGGGTTTTGAAGAGCACCTCCCGACCTTCAGCCAAGATTATTACCCCTCTACCCAGGTTAGTACCAGTAACTTATGTGAGGCTGGGAAGAATAAGAGAATTTTGCAAACTAGCCAGCCCAGGGACTTAGTAAGACTCTGAGTGGTCTGATGGTCAATTTGCAAATGACATACAGAAGCAGAAGTCAAGGAATCTTTTCTGAGGAGGTTTAGACTAATGAGGTCCCCTGCTCCAAGGGGAGGTGACATTTTGAGCCATTCATACCATGTAATGCATTACTCATTTCTCAGTCATCTTCCGGCTCTCTCACCTAGGTACCCAAAGAAGCCAGGGGCTTGTCTGCTGGGGGGTGTGGGGAGGAATGTCCCAAACTGGTAGCTGATAAAAGAGAGAAGAACACGGAAGAAGATAATTTGGACATGGAATACCATGGGTGACCATAAACAAACAAACAAACAAACAAATAATAAATGTGAGTGGAAAGGAAGGAGTACTACTTGTACTACTCAACCTCCTTGTCTCATCTTTACTCTCCTCTCCAGTTCTCTAGTTGCCTTTCCCACCAGGCTTTCCCATAAAAGAATGTGACTAAATGGAGTCCTTTTTCTTCTTGCCTCAAACTGCAAAATGTCCCTTCCCATACCAGAGGGATCTCAAAATTGTGAATATCCGGGGGCGAGAAACAGAATTTCTTATCGTGGAGTCTGTCTAGGGCTATCCCAAGAGATCTTTAAAATGAATCCTTCTTACTGTCCCTTTGAAGAACTGATATGTGGAGTTTCTCCTGGCAAAACCATCTGGTTTTAGGGTCGGATCCTTGGTAATCTGTTTTGCCAGCTACACTCACACACACACACACACACACACACACACAAACACACATCCCCCCACACTTGCGCCCTCCCAGATCTATCCAGCTCTCGCAGCCATCTCCTCAGCTTTCTCACCCTGCAACTCAATTCCTGGCACCTGCCTTTAGACCTCCATGCCCAGAAAGACAGTCACGGTCACCACACCCACCACCCACAATTCATTTTCGGGATCCATTTTCCACAGCTGCACCTTGTGCTCCTAGAAGGGCAGAACACAGAGGTAGAGGAGCATGGAGACTTAACTGACTGATTTGATGCCTCCGATTCTTAACATAATTTGTCCAGGCTGGAGTCACAAAAAAGTACAGGTGGGGTGGTTAGCTCGCTTGAGAAAAGGACACACCAAGAGAGGCAGTATCCTCAGCAGGTACAAAGGGGTGTCCACGAAGCCTGCTGTGTGCAAAGCCATAGCTACTGTGTTGATAAAAGTGAAGATGATCCTGATGGAACTGCCAAGGCCAGAGCCCAAGCTCTATGGGATGAGGAAGTACGTGCCACCTGATCGGGAGTCAGTCTGTGGTTTCTGCAACTCCTTACAAGACTGGGGGCCCTGAGCAGACTGGTAACAGACTCATCAGCCTTGACTTTGCCATTGGTGGAGAAGGCTGAAGGCTGAGATAGACAGGCTGGTGATAGTGATAGAAGCCGAGAGTAGGATAATGAGCCATTGTGAGCCCTGGGGTGGAGATGGGAATGGAGCCCCTTTAATTCACTCTGCTGAGTCCTGGAATCCCTCCCTTTTTCCCAGCAGGGCCCTGAGCTCACACCTATGCCCACCTGAGCAGTGATCCGAGGCAGCCACAGGTACAGGATGATGCCCCAGATGTTGAGCATGCAGCAGATCTGATGGAGCAGGATAGTGAGGGAGAAACTGAGGTCTCCCTCAGCACCCCCCTCCCTCCCAAGAGGTATCCTCTGAGAACTCTGGAGTGAAGTTCTGTCTGCCCTGCCTAGATCCTCAATCTTTAGGAACCCTGATCTGTGATTCCTATGACCCAGAAGGAATGCACTTGGGCCTTGCCAGGCCTGGCCCCAGATTCTCCCATCATCTTGGGAGTGTGGCTTGGTGTGGGGTCCTCTGCAGAGGTGGAAGCCAGGCTAGCCCCTGAATGAGGCAGCACAGATGAGGCCGAGATGCCAAGACCCCTCTCCAACCAGCACCTCAGCAACCAGGAGGAAGACTACAGATCTGGAGGTGCTGTGGGGGTGCGGGTGGGGCATGTGAGTACCAGCATTAATGGAGGGTAGTGATGGCCTAGGCCTGTATGTTATGGGCCAGGGAAGCCAGCCCCAGCAGCCCCTTGGCATGACCTGCCTCCCCAGAAGAAGGGAGGGAAAGGTGATTGCTGCAGCCTTCTCTAAATGCCTTCTCCATGAGGATACCTGCAACTGCATGGATTTACACGTCTCAGGATGAGAAAGGAGTGTTGCCCTGGGCAGAGGGAGTGAATGTTGGTGTCCTGCCTCAAACAGAATTCTACAGTGCCCCTAGCCTATCTAGTCGTCCAGGACTCTGGTCCCCGCAGCAGCAAAGACCAAACCCAGGTTCCACACTGGTTCTCATCCCAACCTCCAAGGTGAGGGGTAGAGTCCTCTGTGATCTTATGAAGACACAAGGTTGGGTTTCACTCTCTTACCACATACCCTACCCAGGGATATGGAGGAAACCCCTACTGGGGGTTGGTCACCTAGGCTGGTAGCCCTGACCCCTGCCTCTTCACCTTCCCCATCCACTCCACGCTGGAGGGAGGAAACAGGGTTACCATTGCGTTTCACATCCGTACTCTTCGGTCCAGGGTCCCAGCGTTATTGTGCAAGGAAAATCAACAGTCAAAGCCCAGGCATGACCCAAAACAGCGTTATTCCTTTCGGCCCACATTTCCAAGGGTCTACACAATCCAGACTCTTCGCCTTCCCCCTCCAGCCGGGTCGGATAAACGCAGCCTTTCTGCCGTGGCTCATTCCATCCGATCCCCGCATCCTGCTTGGCATCCGAATTTGCCTCGCTCAGCAGCAGGACATGACCTACAGGTGGAAGGGGGTAGGAGGTCAATTCGGGCCGGAGCCCAGACCCAGGCGCAAGCCTGCCAGCGCCGGCTATAATTAGCGGTGCGCTGCTGACGGGGATGCGGGGCGAGTTCTCTCTGATACTTGCCCCGAAGCAGAGCAAGCTCAAGTCAGAGGGCAAGTGGAACGCTGGGGGCTTGGGAGGGTGGCTACCGGGCTGAGGACAAGACGGGCGGGGTAAGACCTCGGGCACTGGATCTTCACACACGCTCCTTGCTCGCTTCACTGCACTTCGTGAGCCCCACAGCTGAGCGGTATAGTCTGGCTGCTTGAGCCTTGGAGTGGAGTGCGGGGTGGGGGCAAGATGCGAAGGGCTGGGCAGGCGGTGGTTTGAATAGTTTGAAGCAGAAGAGGCTGACCACACCGCTGGTCTGGAGGAATGGGTTCCTCCGACCTCTCGGGGTGCAGCTTTGACCCCCTCCTCTCTTTCCTCTGTCATTGCAGCAATCCCTCGAACTTGGGCCATGAGCGTCTCGGACTCCCAACACCGTCCCTCGGACCCGGGGCGCGTCTCCCTTCCGATCCCGAAGGACCGCCTTGATTTCCCTTCGCCCGGCCCGAGAAACACCTCCTGGCCTCGGACCCCGGACGAGGATCCCCGTTTGCCCCCCTTTCCTCTGGAAGAGCCCGGCCCCAGGTCCATGGCCCCAGGGAACCTTCCTTCTCCAGCCTTGTCCCTAGAGGAGGAGGAAGAAGATGAGGACAACGAAGACGCCGCAGAGCCGGAGGGGCTGTGCAGCGAGGAGCATCCGAGCCAGTTTTTCGCGGAGGCACAGCGGCTGCGGGAGCAGAGGTTGCTGCTGGATGAAGAGGTGTCAGTCCGGGGACGAGTATACGGGGTGCATCGGGTGATCTTGGCAGCAGTTAGTAGCCTCTTTCGAGGCAGGCTGCTTAGCGGCATTGGCCCGCGACCCCCCTTCAGCCTCGACGTGGCCCCCGGAGCCTGGGAGGCCGTGCTGACCTTTGCCTATGAGGGAGTGCTGAGTCCCGCCCCGCTGGGGGATGTGCTGGTCGCTGCAGAGGTCCTGGGAGCGCCCCGGGTGAAGGCTGCGGCCCAGTGGAAACTCGAGAAGGCTGGAAGCGCCCAGGAAGATGAAAAGCAGCCCAGCCAGGCAGAAGAGCTGAGGGAGAACCTGCGTAGCATTGAGCTTTTATACCAAGAGGGCGTCGGGTGTGACCTGGAGCTGGAGGCAGGCGGCTGCCGGCTGCGGGGTGAGGGCCTGTGGGACATTACATTACTGCAGGTGCACATGCTACCCGAATAGTGTGTGCAAGCAGCAGGTGGATTGATCTCTACCACAGTGGTTTTGATCCCTGCTGCAGGCAGAATTTCATTAGGGGGTTGGGGAGGGGGGCTTTTGTTCCTCTCCAGAACCACTGAGAATGGGGCATGCGCAGTTGAGTTGTTTTTCCTAGGAGCCCTGATAAATTTAACCTGCCTCCACACTGTGGCTTTTCCTGGACCCAGCACCATGAAATTAACAGCCAGCTGGCCGGAGCTAAGGTGCAGCCCATGCCAGTAGGACAGGCAGAAAGTGATTGACTCAAACAGGGATTAACCAAAGGCTCTTCTTGCCATCATCTATTTAGGACACAGGAAAAGCCAGATGAACATGGTAGAAAAACTCAGTGCGTCCTTTCACCTAAACGTGCTTGCCACCATGGCTGATGTGATCCTACAGTTAATTAGCAAGGTCTGGTACTATTTTGCCAGAGTCTTAAGGCCGCCAGGCCATGGCACTTTGAAGCTAATTCTGTTCATCATCAGGAAGGCTAAGGAGGGTCGAACAAGTTGAGTTCAGATTCTACTAACATTTATTTAGTGAGATACTGGGTACCATGCATTTTTACATATGCCATCTCTTTTAATTCTCATTGAAAAGTAATGAGGAATTCCATTATTCCTAGGTGCAGATAAAGAACATTAAACTAAGAGGTGTTAACTGGTGAGACCCAGGATACAAGCCCATCCTACTCTCATTAGGCCATGCACTGCCTCCTCTGCTGCCAAACCAAAGGCATGTAGGAACTGGCCAATGAAATTGGAATGCGGGCACATAAATACTTAAAATGAAAAGGGATTAGTTTAGAGATTATCTAGTTCAGTTCTTATATTTCACTGATACAGAAACTAGACTTCAAGACTTGACCAAAATCACATAGCTACTGCTCATTAGAAGAATGACAGGAATCCACAGTGCTTCTAGGACTCCCAAAAGGAAAAGCATCCTGTCTTAGTTTGGGATACTATAACAAAAATAACAAAAAAAACAACAACAACAACAACAAAAACTAACAAACAAACCAAAAAACACAGCATAGGTTGGGTGGTTTAACAACATACATTTATTGCTTACAGTTCTGGAGGCTGGAAGTCCAAGATTAGGATTCTGGTACAGTCAGGTTCCAGTTAGGACCCTTTTACTGGTTTGCAGGGAGCCAGTTTCTCACTGTACTTTCACATGGCAGGGAGAAGGGGGTGGAGAGAGAGAGAGATGGGTTGTACTCTCATACCTAATTACCTCCCAAAGGCCCCACCTACAAATATCAGCACATTGGGGATTAAGGCTTCAACATATAAATTTTGGGGCTGGTGACACAAATGTTCAGTCCATAGCAGGTCTCTAATATGTTTGTTATCATTTTTTATAACACTAGAGGGAGCAGATGGAGGGGGAATATAAATTTTATAGTTATAAAATTATATAGTTATAAACCCACCAGGGTTTAGAATTCAAACATTTTTCATTTTTCTAAGAGACATTCCAACTTAATGATCGGAACCTATCACTTAAAACTGTAGAGACTAATGATGAATAAGAGGAGGAATACAAATGGCTGTGCACTCTTTCACAGCTGGCTCTGAGTTACAGGTTAACTTACAATACGGAAGGTGAGTTGGTTTACCTGCTTCAGGAAAGGCAGATTTTCCCAGGCAATATATTATATCTGTAAGCTGTCACTGATGTTTACCACTTGGGAAGCCACTACGTACCGCTTAAAAAGGCAGTGGGAAGCCATATCAACATCATCCCCCCTTGGAGAGAGGCAAACGTGCCGCGGTTGGTCAAAGCAGCCTGAGGCTCATAAGCCTACTGGGAGCTCGGCCCTGTGTCACCTGCCTGAGAGGACTTCTAGCAGCATTCCCTTCTTTTTTATTATGAAGCATTTCAAACATATAGCGAAGAGAATATTAAGATGAAAACCCAAATACCCATCACCCCCACTTAACAATTAACATTTTAATGTATTTGTAAATTTGTGACATTTCAATCATAAAATACTTGGGTATGTTCCTCTTTAAAAGAGGACGTTTTCTCAAATAACCGCAATGCCTTGATCAAATCTAACAAAATTAACAATCCACTATCATCTAGTCCACATTGAAATGTTCCCGTTTGTCCAAAAATGTCTTTTAGCACTGGTTTGCTCAACCCAGGAGCCAATCAATCAAGGAGTATGAGTATGCTGTGCTCAGATGTGTGTCTCTTAAGGTTCTTTTACTCTTGTACAGTCCTCTTTCTCTTTTTTATGACTTGACTTAGTGAAGAAACAAGATTAGTTACCCTATAGAATGCTCCGTTTCCTAGGTTCGTATGCCTTTCCCCTCATGGTTTTGTTTAACTTGTTCTGTTAGCCTCTCCATTTCCTATAAACTTGAATTGAGAGCTAAAGTCTTTATTAGATTTAGATTAAATATTTTGGTCAGAGTACTCCACAGATGATGCCAAGCACCTCAAGTTAAGTTACGTTAGGATGCATATGAGAGCTAGTTGTTGAGCAGCATTTGTTAACAGGATAGCTACAGTGTCCTAAGGGTCATGCAGATAAGCAGGGTATCAATACACAAGTATGCTCAGGGCAGCCTGACATCAGTGACTGTGGATGGTGAAGATCTGCCCAGAGAGCCACTTCGATAGAAAATAGATCACTTCTTTTCCCTAGGATGCAGTTTTCTTATTTCAAAGAGACTAATTGAACTAGATGATTTTGAAGATCTCCAGTTTAAAACATCATGATTCCATAAACTATACCAAGATGCCAAGTAGGGGTGTGCAGAGGAAAGCTGGAACACATGGGAAATCTTAAGCACTAATCTTGGTCAAGAGGAGATAGCAGTCCGAGTAGGTTGGCTTATAACCATTCCTAAGTGTCAGAACACTTGCTGCGTAAAATCTGACGAACAGAATGGCTGATGTTGGTGGCTCTTACAATTGTAAAAGAAAGTATTTTATTCTGTGCACAATATAGAGAGACCTATGTAAGTTGCACATTGGCCTTTGCAGTTTATTTTGTGTCCCCTTTTTAAAATTTATTGATTTTAGAGAGACAGGAAGGGAGAGAGAGAGACAGAGAGATGGAGAAACATTGATATGTTGTTCCACCCACCTATGCATTCATCGGTCGATTCTTGCATGTGCCCTGACCCAGGATTGAACTCTCGCCCTTGGCTTACTGGGACAATGCTCTAACCAGCTGAACTACCTGGCCAGGGTCTATTTTGTATCCCGTTTTAGCAAACGCTGTCTATAGCATCTTCTCCACTTGATCCATCAAGACTCTTTTTCTAATTGACCTTGATCAAAAAGACTAAAGCAGTGTTTATCAAGTGTCTTCAGGTCACTAACATGAGAGTTATGCAGTGCGCTTGAGAATGTTAAAATACAAAACCCTAGGAACTTCATTCAGATGTACTGACTCAGCATCTCCAGGGGCAGGTTCCTGAAACCTGCATTTTAACAAGCACCCCATGGTATTCTGATGCACACCACAACTTGTGGCCTGTGGCCTTGGGTGGTTGGTCCAAAGTTGGGGCTGTGAAGTTGGGATAGTGCCTAGCAGTTTGCAAAACTTTGGATACCCCTCTGCTTCTTCTCCCTCTTTCAGTGCACCGAGCAGCCCTGGCCTGTGGCAGCGAGTTCTTTGGGGCCATGCTCCTGAGTGGGATGAGGGAATCCCAGGGCACAGAGGTATCTCTGCACACCATCTCTGCCCAGGACCTACGACTCCTCGTCTCTTTTGCCTACTCCGGGGTTGTGCGGGCAAGATGGCCAGGACTGCTGAGAGCTGCCCAGGCTGCTCTGCAGTATCAGAGTCCTTCCTGCCTGGCTCTGTGCCAGAGAGCCTTGGCACGGGGCCTCAGCCCTGCCCGCTGCCTGACCCTCTACCCCATGGCTGAAGCCCCCGGACTGGAGAGGCTCTGGAGCAAAGCTCATCAATACCTGCTCAGTCACCTTCCTGCTGTAGCTTCGTGCCCCACTTTCCCTTCGTTACCAGCTGCTTGCCTGGCCGAACTCCTGGATAGCGATGAGCTACACCTGCAAGAAGAGTTTGAGGCCTTTGTGGCGGCTCGGTGTTGGCTAGCTGCGAACCCCGAGACGCTGGAGTCAGAGGCCAAGGCCCTGCTTCAATGTGTCCGCTTTGGCCGTATGTCCACCAGAGAGCTTCGGAAAGTACGGGCAGCAGGTCTGCCCCCACCCCTTTCCCAGGACTTGCTGCATCAATTGATAGTGGAGTCCGAGGTTCCAGGTAGAGAGAGGCGCAGGGAGCCCGACCAGGCTTTGGTAGTGATTGGCGGCGATGGGCTCAAATCGGACCTGTCCGGAACACTGCCCTCGCGAGGAGTGTGGTGGGCCCGGGCCTTCCGCTGCGGCATCGGACTGGTTCGGACTGTGGAGTGGGGGCGGCTGCCTGCCTTACCTGACCCAGGGCGCTTCCGGCATGGGGCTGCGAGCCTAGCAGGAAATGAAATCTATGTGTGTGGCGGACAGGATTACTACAGTGACTACAACACCTTGGCTTCGACTCTCAGGTATGCCCCCCTCCAACAAGAGTGGTAGACCCCCCCAAGGTGGGCAGCTGAGGGAAATTGCTGGCCCAGCCAGCCACAGACTCCCAGAGTCACTCTTCCCATCTCTTGTCATACTGTGTACAGGTGGGACCCCAGTCAAGAGGACTGGGAGGAGATGGCACCTTTGTACCAGGCTCGGAGTTTTTTCCCTCTGGTGGCACTGGACGGACTACTTTATGCCCTGGGCGGACGGGCCCATGGTGTTGTCCTAAACTCTGTGGAGACCTATAACCCTGAGCTCAATGTCTGGAGGTAAGCAGGGAAGTGGGTGCAGCTCTAGGCATCAGGAAAAGACTGGGAGACTTGGAAGAGGAGAGCTGAGGATGACTGTTGCCTGATCGTGTGCCTTGTCCTTCCTCAGGCCGGCGCCAGCACTTCCAGCACCACGCTTTGCCCACGCAGCAGCTGTCTTGGAGGGCCGACTGTACATGAGCGGTGGCTGCAATGGGACCGGCCAATACCTGGCCTCCGTGCTGCAGTATGATCCCAAACTTGAGAAGCCAGGGACACTTCTGAGCCCTATGGGCATACCTCGAGCTGGCCATGTCATGGCTGCTCTGGGTGGGCGGTTATATGTCGCAGGTGGGGTAGGTGAGACTGGCGACTTGCTGAGCTTTGAGGCCTATGAACCAAAGACTGATAGCTGGACTCGCTTGGCACCCCTGCCCTCCCCACATGTGGGAGCAGCATGTGCTGTGCTGGAGGGGGAGCTCCTGGTGCTGGGGGGCTACAGCCACCTTACTTATGCCCTCTCTTACCTTATCCATGCTTATTGTCCTGGCCTGGGCCGATGGCTCTGCCTGGGAACTCTGCCAAGGCCTCGGGCTGAGATGACGGCTTGCCTCCTGACACGGCCCACTGTGCAGCACATAGCTTTAGGTCCCACACGGCACCAAACCAAGCCTGCTGGGTGAGGTGGGGCGCAGCAGCAGTGGACAGGGGAGGAAGGGAGAAGACACATCATGAGAGAAGGACAGAGATGATAGAGGAGAGAAAGAGAAGGCTTTATTTGTGATAGTACATATTTTATTTTAGTACAGTGCTTTACAACTCATAAACTGCTTTTGAATATATGATCCCCATGGAAGAAAAGGTCTCCGGAATTCCTGGGGAAAGAGTGTTGAGAAAGGGAAGCAGCTAAATACCGTAGGCAAGGAGAGGAGACCCAGGAGCAACTCTACCAGGTTTAGGGACCCTGGTACTATTCTTAGAGGGAAAAGGGCATCCAACTGGGAAGACAGTTAAGAAGCTCCAGTTGCCAAGGTGTAGGGGACATGAGAAGAGAGCTGGACAAATGATGATTTTGAACCATGAATCAAGGAGAGAAACATGGAAAGACCATCCATGAATGCATCTGAGGAGTTGGGAGGGAGAAATGTAAATGTTGAGCCCTTCCTTTTTTCAGGCTTTGCTCCTCTCTACTCTCCAGTCCCTTGGACACCTGAACCCTCTTGACAAGATTCTTTCTCCGGTAACTTGTGGGTCCAGACTAGCGTTTCCTCAGCCCAGACACCACAGGATGCCCCTAAGAGCCTCTTGGTTTTCAGTCTGAGGTACTAGTCCCCACCTGGACATGACACAGCACAGGGTCCTGAGATACTGGGGTGATCAGGTAGGAGTGCTGACTGTGGGGAAGATAAGGAGGGCAGAGCCGAAGTGCCATGGTGGAAAAGGGATGATTATGAGGTTTGAGGGGATGGGGTGGAAGAAGTCAGAAGCGTGCCTGGCTTCTTTCCTTCCCTCTGGGGTGAATTGAGGGATTAGGAGTGAAAAGAGGACGGTCCCGTGAGTTGTGGGAGGAAGTGGCAGGGAGAAGAGAGAGAGGCAGAGAAGACCTTGAAAACTGGGTTTCCTCCTTTCCGTGCCTTCCCTCCAGGCTTTTCTAAGTCAATTTCCTTTTTTCTTGGCCAGGGAACACTGAGTCAGGTGCTTTCTCTCTCACTTCCTCCACCCTGCTCTTCCGGTTTTTTTTCCCCTTCTTTCTTTTCTCTCCTCATTTCTCCCTCACACTTACTAATTTCTTACCACGTGCCAGACACTGTATGAGCTACTAATGGTACAGAAGCCAGAGAGCTCCTGACCAGCAGACAGACTTGTAAACAAATACAAGTTTTTCAATGGACCTAGAAGTGCTTTACAACTCATAAACTGCCTCATACCTCATACCTCATACCTCTCATACATATTGTACTGTACTCAGTGGTATGAGAGCCCAGAGGATGGAGATGAAGGAGTAAACTCTGCCCAGGGAAAGCTTCTGGTACTGAAGGCATCATTATCAGATGGGTATACTGAATTTTGAAGGCTGTCTGATTTGCCAGACTCAGAAGGAGGAAGGCATTCCTGTCAGCGAAAGGAAGCAAGTGGGGAATGTAGTGCCCTGTGTCTCCATAGCAAAGGGGCAGTCAGAGTGTCAGTGGTTCTTCAGAGAATTCTGCTGCTGTGGCCAACCTACTCTCTCCTCTGGAGCCTTTTTTGAAGACAATGGCTTTCACTTAATGATTGTATATGCCCTCCCTCCACAGCTCCCCTAAATCTTTTCCGTCTGGTCTTTCCGTTTCTGACCCTTGAGCATCTTAGGGCAAAGAAAGACAAATTCTTTGCATAGGTCAATTCTTCTGTTATCATTGTTTATTAAGATGTGCACACTCCTAACGGTGAGAGGAAGGAAGTTCCCGTGTACCTTTCTTCATACTGGCCCCAGAGATACTTGGAAAAAAAATATTTTTTGTTTCATTATTTTATTAAGGTTTTTTACTAAATCTGTTTTGGAACATAGTTGACAATGAGGAGGGGTAAGTAGGATATATAATAGAAAGGAAGAAAGATTGAAGAAGCCAGGGGAGAAAGAAACTGGAAGCATCAAGAAACGATAAGAATTGAGCCTTTAGAGTGAACTGTGAACATTTTTTTAATGATCTATACACAAAAAGAGATTTAAATAAAAGTTTCCCCATGATTGAATTATTCTTGTCTAAGTTTCTTTATTATAAAAAGCACTTAAAGTTCCCTGTAATTTGACTTCTGTCTCCATCACACTATTGAAGCCATCCTCCCTCATTGTTACTGTGACCTACTCACCACATCAAATGATCTAAGGCCATTCTCATTCCCCATCTTTCTGCAGGAATTGACTGGCTTCAAAACTGGCTCTTACTCTAAAAATTTCTCCTCCCCTGGCTCCAGATATACTCTCCTGAGCCTTCTCTTACGTCTCCAATCCAAAGAGGAGACAGAGAGACAAATCATAGTGTCCAAGAGGGCATGGCTCCATCCCGGGTGGAGCTGACAGCCAAAGACATGAAGGTATACAGATGGGAGCAGTTAGCTGTAGAGGTCTCTGGCTTTTGTTATTTAGTTTTAAAGTTGAGTATGGAGTGAGAAGAGAGGGGGAGGTCTCTTATTTGAAAAAGGACTGTTGTCGACTGGATGGTGGTGTCTGAGCAAAACTGGACTCTTCTCATTTACCGCACCTCACACTGCTTCCTCCGCAGCCGTGCCTGACAATATGGCCAAGATTGAGAAATTCGGTAAATCAAAATTGAAGACAGAAATGCAAGAGAAAAATTCTCTGCCTTCCAAAGAAAGGATTGAACAGGAGAAGCAGAAAGATGAATCGTAGTAAGGCCCTCAGCGCCTGTGTGCATTGCACATTCCACAAGCACTGCCTTCTTATTTTACATCTTTTAGCTATTTAACTTTGTAAGATGCAAAGAGGTTGGATCAGTTTAAATAACTGTGCTGCCCCTGTTCACATCAGAGAACTACTGACAATATAGGCCACATCTGCCGCTCCCATCTGCCTGTCTGGGCTGGCAGGGGAGGAAAAGAAGTTGCATGAAGTTGGTGAAAGAAGAAGCTGGACGGGATGTCAGTGAAATCTAGAGTAAAAACCAAGCTGGTCCAAGGTGTCCTGCAGGCTTTAAAATGCAGTTTAATCAGAATGCCATTTTTTGTTAAAATGATTTTAATTTTTGGAATGCATAATTTTAAATATGCAAATGAAAGTTTTAAAACCTGGAAAAAAAAAGAAAGGAAAAAGACTCTGGTCAATGGCCTACTCTTGAGTGAGAGGGACCTGACATAGTCCATTTGGGGCCCTAACCAAGTGGACTGAGATTCAGGGTAGAATTTTGACCCCAGAAGGGAAGTGCAGTGCAAATCAGAAACTGAGGCAGAAACCATTCATACAGACTGGGAAATCAAGGCAATCCTGAGATTAGGCTACAGTTTGGCGAATGTGTAGAGGCCCAGGATTCTTATCTTTATTAAATCAGATAATGAGCCAAGGTATTTTAGATTCTCTCATTCTGGCTCCTCCACATTCTTCTTTCAAGTTCTTTTTTTTTTTTTTTTAAGATTTTTATTTATTTTATTTTTAAACAGAGGGGAAGGGAGGGAGAAAGAGAGGGAGAGAAATATCAATGTGCTGTTGCCTCTCATGCACCCCCTACCGGGGACGTGGCCTACAACCAAGGCATGTATCTTGACTGGGGAATCAAACCAGTGACCCTTTGGTTGGCAGGCCGACACTCTATCCACTGAGCCACACCAGCCAGGGTGCCCTCTCCTTGAGACTGAGCACTGTGCCTTCAATTAAGTTGTAGAGTTCTGATGGAAAGATATTTGAAGTTGATGTTGAAATTGCCAAGCAATTTATGACTATCAAGACCATGTTAGAAGGTTTGGGAATGGATAATGAAGGCGGCAATGACCCAGTTCCTCTACGAAATGTTAGTGCAGCAATACTAAGAAAAGTCATTCAGTGGTGCACCCACCACAAGGATGATCCTCTTCCTCCTGAGGATGATGAGAAGAAAGAAAAACGAACCGATGATATTTCTGTACAGGACCAAGAATTCCTGAATGTTGACCAAGGGACACTTTTCGAACTTATTCTGGCTGCAAACTGTTTAGACATCAAAGGTTTGCTTGATGTTACACGCTAGACTGTTGCCAATGTGATCAAGGGGAAAACTCGTGAAGAGATTCGGAAGAGCTGCAACATCAAAAATGACTTTACCGAAGAAGAGAAAGCCCAGGTGCGCAAAGAGAACCGGTGGTGCGAAGAGAAGTGAAATGTTGTGCCTGACACTGTGACACTGTAAGGATTGTTCCAAATACTAGTTACAGTGCTCTGTTTATAATTGTTAATATTAGACAAAGAGCAGACAAATGCAGCAGCAAATCACTGTATTAGCAGAGTATTGTCCTCATTGTGTGTGTAGTTTGGTACAGACTCCAGACCTGTGGCTGAGTTTCTTCCGGTAGGATCAAAATTTTCTTTTCTCTTTGCTCTGAATAAAACTGAATTGTGGGTTCTCTATGGTAAGTAGCATTTTGGACTTTCCCTCTTTTTATAAAGCAATTGCTGCCTAGTTTATTGTCTAGTTAACTTTAGTTTAGTGACCTTTTAAAAGATGGCATTGTAAATAAAACAACTTGCAAAAGTTTTCTGAAATAGAAAAAAAACTTCAGGTAATACATACATATATATATATACACACACACACACACATACACACAACTATACATATATATTATACAGTGTGTATATATATATACATATGCATGAATACATGTAATATATATCATTTAGTGGTGAGATTATAGGTTTTTTTTTCTGAGAGCCAAATGCTCGTGCTATTATTATCGCTGATGATTCAAGATATAATAATCTCTGCTTTTTATTAGGGTAATGAAAAAAAGTACATGTAGCTTGAAAATGTGTATTGAATTGGAATCAGTAACTTGGGTTCAAGCCCCAAAATGATTGCTGTTTTGGTAATGATGAGTAAGTCCCTTAATCACTTTGAATACCAGTATATTAATCCATAAAATAGGGATAATACCTGTACTATAAACACCGTAGTGTTAGTATAGTCATGAGCTGCAGAGCCTGGGACAGTCATAAGCACCTGTAGACACATTTGGAGAACTGTGCCCGGGTAGGCTGCAAGTTCCCAGGCCACATCCTTTAGGTCAGCACGCTGGATGATGCCAAGCAAGGTGGCCAGTGTGCTATGGTGACAGGCTCCTGAGACCACGAGTGCCATGCAGAGGATTACAAGGTTTATCCCCAGCTACTCCAGTCTCACGTTGCTCCTGAGGTAGGGACATGGGTTCATCTGGACTCCAGCATGGCCAAAGCATTTAAGAAGCTAGAGTTCTTCTAACTATAGAGCAGCTTGGCTCATCACCATAGGCAATCCGAGCCCTAATACATACTTTTCAAGCCAACTGTCACTAATGAAAGCCAACTCTCTCATAAGGACTACTTCTCCTCCTCCCCCTACCTCCCCCTCCCCCTCCTTCTCCTCCTTCTCCTTCTCCTCCTCCTCCTCCCCCTCCCCCTTCTTCTTCTTCTTCTTTCTTCTTCTTTAGATTATAGCTCATATTGTTTAAGTGCATGCTATGTGCCAGGCACTATGCTGAGTGCTTTATATACAGTATCTCATTTAAATGCCAATACAACCTAAAAGTTGTATAAAAGTGGGTGCTGTTACAGATTAAAAAAACTGAAGCTTAGAACAGTGAATTTACTCACCCAAGGTCATGCAGTTTATAAATATTGAGTATGCATTTAAACTCAGGCAGAAGGACTTCAGAGCCTACTTTTTGAAAAAAAATTGTTTAATTATGCCTCCTCTCCAGTGTAGATCCACCTCCACAGGGGTGGCAGCCTTAATTCATGAAACTCATACTTGGAAACTCATACAATTAGGAGCAATTAATGGGTATAAATGGCATTGGAAGCTTAGAAAAATGGTCTTGAGGGGTTTAACATCCAACTGCTGTAACATGCTAGCTATGAATTTCCAAGAAGCTCGGCCAGAGCAAGGGGTTCGTCCTTCCAATAGTTTGTTTTCATTATTAGAATCCGTGAACCAGGGATTGTCATGAACATGATTCATGAGGTGAAACTTTTCTTTTTCCCTCTTTTTTTAGAGAGATGGGAAGGAAGGGAGACAAAGAGGGAGAAAAACATCTACTGGTTGCCTCCTACATGCCCCCAACCAAGGACCTAGCCTGCCACCCAGTCTTACACCCTGACTGGGAATTGAACTGGTACCCTTTGCTTTGCAGGATGATACCCAACCCACTGAGCCACACCAGTCAGGGCATGAAGTGAAGGTGAAACTTTTCAAATGAAGGGCCTTGACTGGCCCCTTTACTATATCAACATCATCTAATCTTATTGCAGACTCAAGACCAGTCTCTTTCTCTGTTCCGGGTTTATGAGATTATCTTATTTTCTTCTGCAGCCTAGCATTTCACAGCTCATCAATAGCAGAGTGGGATTTTAATACACATCTACTGATCCAGAGTGCATGCTTAATTCCTAGACTATATTGTACCATCTCCACCACCATTTTAGATTACTCTAACATGGCGCCCAAGTATTCCAGTCCTCCTGGGACTATCTTAATCCACATATTTTGTTTCATCATTCCTACCAGCCATTAAAATGTTCCCCCAAGTCCACTATTTTGACGTAAAGTTTGCTTCGAGATGCTCTGTCCACCCAAGAAGCAGCATTCAAATCCTATGTGATAGCAGTTGTCCTGCTGATGTTTCTATTATGATTACTTTTTTTGACATGAGTTTCTATTGTGAAATGTTGATGTATTCTTTTAATGCGTTCATGCAAAAGGCCTCTAGGGCAAGAGCTCATTTTAACAGTGGTCTCATGTAGGCAATAATGTTTTAAAAAATGTCAAAGGCAGCAGGTGCTTCTGTGGCCAAGCACTGGACAGGGAATCAAGAGGCCAGCTGTCCAACCTGGGCAAGTCATTTGAACCCTTCAGACTAACTGTCCGGTGAGGAATGAATGAGCAGTTAGTAAAGTGATAATGGCTATTTTGTCTCCAACTGCTAAAATGTGGCTAGCAAGCTATGGGCAGGATTCTTCTGGGACTGTTTAGAGCCTAGATTTACTAGTCCACAGCATGGAACTCTTCTTCTCAGGCCCTTAAGAGAGGTGGTGCTAAGAGATTATCTGATTGAAATATGTGTTCTAGTCCGTCCTCTATAGGCCAGATAATTTCCCTTTCTCCTTCTGTGTTTGCCAAAAGCTAAAGCAACAACACCAGCTTCTCATCACCTAAATGACTGCGTAGGTCTCAGCAGGTCTCACAGCAGCCCCCAGAGTGTAAGAAAGGGAGCTCAGAGTCTGGGGCTCTGACAATGAGGTTGGCTACAGTGCCTGGCCATGGTAACTTTTGTAGTTAATCTGGATAAATTCCTATTGTGGCTACAAATCTACAATGTCACAACCCCAAATGACTTCTGGCCATTTTGTCTGTACAAACACGTGTTTGCTAATAGGCAAGGAGCAAGTGCTGAAGTTACCTGTTGACTGAGTTTTAGACGTTAGCACTTATTAAGTACAAATACTCATTAGTATGTGTCCCAAGAGGGCATGGAAGCTGATATTAAAATTTTATGTGAAACACAGAAGAATATACGAGAACAATATATTAAATATGTTCATTGTCTTATGTCAGAACCCCTTTCCAATACCTGTGTAGGCTGAGAAATTGGGCCATTTCTCTGAGTACAAAGACCAGATATTAGGACATAACCGTAGAAGGTAGTGCTGAACCTTATATATCATTGCAGTGTTTCTTTGTATTTGTTGACACTAACCTGGGGCTGTACAGCTATTAAGGAAATGTGACTTCACTGCACATATCCTAGGGGTTGGTTTGGATGTTAATTAATTTGTTGAATGAATGACGATGGAGTATAACCAATTCCATGGATACAAGTCTTCTTGTCCAGATATATTTGCCACATAAGTTGGCATCTACCTCAGCTAACCTACCTCCCAAAATGAGCAATTCCAATACATGGAACTATTGCATCATACCAGTGTGTTAGGAATTAGGTGATTCAGAAGGTTTAAGGAGAGTAGGTTGACAACAGTGTAGTCTGATGTAAACTAGCGTTAAATGTTGCAGGTCTGTTGTGCCAGTTATCTGATATTGCGTAACAAACTGCCCCAAATTTCATGACTTAAAACAACAATCATTTTACTATATCTCTCATGACGCTATGTGTCATTGGCTTCACTGCAATTTAGACAGGATTCAGCTAGATGATTCTTTTGTCCCATGTTCATTGATGGAAATTACTTGGTTGTACGAACTGGTAGATGGGCTGGTCTAAAGGGCCCGAGACAGTTTTGTTCACACGTCTGGTGCTCTGTGGGGATGGCCGGAAAGCTGAGAGTAACTGTAGCACCTATATGTGGTCTCTTCAGCATGGCAATCTAAGGGTAGTTGGACTTGCTTGGCAGCCCCAGAGGGAGTATTCCAGAATCCTGGGTGGAAAGTCTAAGAGTTTCCTTTGACCTAGCCTTGGAAGTCCCGGAATGTCACTTCTGCCAGTATATTGGTTAAGCAAGTCTCTAGGTAAGTCCGATTCAAGAAATGAAAAATCGGACTCTACTTTTCAATGGGAAGAGAAGCAAAATCTATGTGGCCTCTTTAATCTACTGCATCTGGTAGGGAAAACTAGTCAGGGAAGGATGGCTCACAGGGGAACATGCCCCTGAAGGAAGGTGACAGAGACGTTAGTGAATGTCAGCAGGCCAGAGACAAAGCGCAGGGTTGTTTTGCGTCTGAAGAATCAGAAGGGAGAGGCCTCGAAGTTCCCATAATATGCTAATTGACTTCTGGGGCTTTCAGATGGCGCAGAAGGGCTCCTTTGGGATGTCAAGTACTACTAACTAAGTTCTTGTTCATGTATCACAGCTTGTGCAATGTTTTGAAGCTGGCAGTGGTTAGACTGAACAGAAACACAAGCTATAAATCCAAAGGTAATTATTAACAAAGAGGAAACTCAACTGTGGCGGAACCAATAGCCTTCATATTCCCCAGGCTGTCACTCTCCTCTCCACTTCTTATCAGAGCTCTGCCCTTCCCAGTTGAAAGCTTATCCCTCCAGGAAGTTCTCAAGATCCTCCCCTCACAAAACCCTGTATTTTTTTGTTCCTTAGTGGGATATTACTTGGTTGTACTACACTGATATCACTTCTCATAAACCATCATGCATTTTTGTGACTTCTGCATATGTCTGTCTCCTTCGTGAGACCATGAAGACTTCAGAGGGAGGCTTGTTTTATACATTTACACACCGTCCTTCACACTTGGTAGGTGCTTAACAGATGCCTGCTGAATCAAAGTACGGGAGAATAAAAAGTGTGCAATTAAACTTTTGTTTAAAAGTGTGCAATCAACAGGCAGTAGGGCCCTCCATAAAAGGGCTTCTATGGGCTGAGGAGATAGCGTCCTTGGCCCCAGAAAGAACCAGTCTGGACCCCACAATCACCAATTAACCAATTAGACATTGCAGCTCAATGCCACTGATCAGCAATTAGGGGTGTGGGCTGTGTTTGAAGGAGAAAGTGAGTTTAAGAACGTGGAAGTAAGAAAAATAAGCTCCAGGAGAGTTACCCCAGTGAGGAACAGTGTCTCCTCAGCCCTGGTATAGTTATTTGATTGGCAAAACTCCCTGACTGAATCAATGACATTAATCTGAAGAAAGGCTGCTTCAACTCAAGAGAGCGGCTTTACAGATTTAGGACTTTGGAAGTAAAGTCCTTAGAGTAGACTTCCGTTTCTTCTTACCTCGTTCTCTTCAACATGCCCCTATTCCAGTTGCCTTCACAGCCTCTTCTTTCAGGTGTCCTAGGCCTTGTGTTCCCACCTCAACTCCTCCTCTTCCTCGGCAGACAGACCTCCAAGGGCTACTGCCCCCTCGACTGTGGTTCCTTAGGCAAAAGGATATTTTCCTAAGTAAAGGGATATTTTCCAGATGATAGAGAACCTGTTTTACATGAGGTAAGCATATTACTTCTGCTACTATCTGTTTGCTGCTGCTCTTTATAAAAGAGCCCTAGCATTACCATCCTACAGGTAGGTGGCTTGTCTCTTTCCTGAGCCTGGTCACCCCTCTGCGCATCTCCTCCAGAGGGACAGGGCTGCTCTGAGTTCACCCTGCCATAACAGCACCATATTCCATCTCCTTTTATTTCTATTTTCACAGAGTTTGGGATGAATTAAGAGTCCAACTACTTTTTTTTTTAGACTAATTTTTTAAAAAATTTATTTTATTTTTAGATAGAGGGGAAGGGAGGGAGAAAGAGAGGGAGAGAAACATCAATGTGAGGTTGTCCCTCCCGCGGCCCCTACTGGGGACCTGGCCCCCAACGCAGGCATGTGCCCTGACTGGGGAATAGAACCAGCGACCCTCTGATTCACAGGTCAGCACTCAATCCACTGAGCCACATCAGCCCGGACAAGAGTCCAACTACTTTTGATACCAGGAAAAAAGGTGTCCAGACAGGCAGGGAACATCCCAAAATCTTTTTCAAGAAAGTGTTCCAAGATAACAACAGGAGAAAGGCGAGGACATTTAGCAAAAGAGGGGACCTTGGCAGAGAGGGAAGCCTGAGGGAGAGGAGAAGGAAGCGTCAGGAAGGGAAAAAGGTGGGGTTGGGTGTACCACAGTCAGCTCCGGAACAGGCTTCCCTGCCCTCCGTGCATTCGCACTGCCTGCCGGGCATCTGCCCTCGCGGTGGGCGGCTCCCGGCCCTGGGCTCGCAACCCCCAGCGGCCGCCCAGCTTCTGCCGCGCCTGCGGCCGCACGCAGCGCCCTCCCCGGGCCCCGCCCGGCTCCTCCTCCCGCTCCCATTCTTCCGTCTTGCGGGGCGGAGAAGCCGCTTGCCGCTTCCTGTTGCGGACAGCCGACAAGCCCCGCGTAGGGCTGGCAGCTTCTCCAGCCCCAGGCGTCTCCGGGGAGGGTGAGAGCGCAGGTAGAAGCCGCCCGGGCGCGGGGTCTGGGGCGCTGGGTTCGGTACCGAGAGCCGGTGGGAAGGGCCGAGCGCTGCCCAGACTCAGGTGCGGCGGTGCCCGGTGGGGCGCGCCTGCCCGGCTCCTCCTAGCAGCTCCAGGAGGAGTGGTGGTGGGAGTGGTGGTGGGAGTGGTGGTGGTGGTGGTTGTGGTGGTGGTGGCGGCGGTGGCGGTGGCGGGTGTAAGGACAGTGAGAAGGCCAGATGAGAAAGCAGAGAAGGGTGAGGACCAGGGAGTGGCAGGGCATAGAAGGTCACAGAATAGGGAGGAAGAGGCCAAGTCAGAGAAAATCAGTCTCCCTGACTTGCTTGCTGTGTGCTTCTTGGAAGGAGAGTAGCTGCCACAAACAAGGTGGTATGAGCAGTTTGTAATAACAGAAACCTAGTCCGCGCTTAAACAGGATAATGTCATACAGCCAACTTTTGTAAAAGTGAGGCGGGTATTAATGTGTTAACAAGGCCTCCAAGAAATACTGAGTGCAGAATAGTGTCTAAAGTATGATCCTCTTTGTGTAAAGCAAAGAAACGAAAAAAAGGAAGAGGCAATACACATATTTGTACAAGCCTAGAAAGTGTCTGAAACTATTCATATAAAACTTAGCAGTGGTTATCCTGGAGAATGGGCCTAGAAATGGCAGTGGGGAGTTGGGGACGGGGAGGAACTTTTCTTTATACTGCACAGCTGAATCTCCATTCACAAACTCCAGGGTACAAAAAGTATTTAACTGTGTTTTTCTGTTAACTTAATTTTTGTTTTGAGACTTTACAAAAAAATCTTGAGTTAATTCTGAGATTTCCCCACTCCTTTCACTGAGGGCTTATATAGTGCAAAGATATGAAGGAAATATACAGGGCAAGGAGGTCGTCATTCTTGGTGTAATTTGCCCACATTGATGTCCAGTGAGCTGTCCGTTGTCCTTCCTGGTCCTGGGTTGTCAGTCCATTCATATCTTCTTGGATGTATTCTGCATTCCTGTCCATAAGCTCCAGGAGTAAATTTGTGAGTTGCTGGCATAGAAATGTTATTTGGAGCTGAGACCATTTGGAGGTGAGACCATGTTGGGAGAGTATATAGAATAATTAGAACTCTAAGGAGCATTAACATTCAAGGAATGGCAGAGAAGGAACCCCCAAGAAGGTGCGGTCAGAGTTGTAAGAGGAAAACCAGGGCTTAGATGAACCTAGAGGGTTTATGCTAAGTGAAATAAACCAATCAGAGAAAGACAAATACCATATGATTTCACTTGTATGTGGAATCTGATGAACCAAATAAATTAACAAACAACAGCAACAACAACAACAAAAGGAAAACCAGGGCAGTCGTACCATGGACACCAAAGGAGAAGAGTTTCAATGAGAGAGTGATCAAGAGTATCATATTGTACTTGAGAGATGAAGTAAAATAAGTTCCCAGATGTGTCTGTTCTTGTGTAACAAGAATTCCATTAGTTAGCTTAGAGGACAGCCTTGCAGTGGAGGGGACAGAATCCCATTTAGTTGGTTGAGGAGAGAGTAGGAGGCAAGGAAGTTGAGGTGGCGAATGTCGACAGCCTGATCAAAATGTTTCTCTGGAACTAAGAATCCAGAGTTACAAATGTGGCCTCTACTAAGCTGGGATCACACCTGTAGCCCGGGGAGGCTCCTTCATGAAAAGACATGTCCTTTTTATTTTTAAACAAAACTTTCCTGCTCTTAAGTTTCTTCCTTACCTTTCCCTGCTCTTGTCCCTTAGAATGCTCCCTGTATTCTTTCTGTAGAATAGTCTCTGAATACATCCTTATAATGAACCCAGTCCTGGAAAAAGAATATTGGTTGTTGTCTTCCTGCAGGTCAGTGGCACTACCAGGAGGGCTATAGGAAAGATACACTCCCAGTGCAGCCAGGGGTACATCACCTACCTTTCTTTCCTTCTAGGATATACTGGTTGGGCTCCAGCCATGGAGAAACCGCATGGGCGTGTGTCTGCCCACCCGGACATCCTCTCCTTGGAGAACCGGTGCCTGGCCACACTTCCTGACCTGAAGACCATGGAGAAACCGCGTGGGCATGTGTCTGCCCACCCGGACATCCTCTCCGTGGAGAACCGGTGCTTGGCCACACTTCCTGACCTCAAGACCATGGAGAAACCATGTGGGCATGTGTCTGCTCATCTAGACATCCTCTCCGTGGAGAACTGGTGCCTGGCCACACTTCCTGACCTGAAGACCATGGAGAAACCGCCTGGGCATGTGTCTGCCCACCCGGACATCCTCTCCGTGGAGAACCGGTGCCTGGCCACACTCCCTGTTCTAAAGAGCACTATGTCTGCCAACCCCTTGCTCCAGTGTCTCCAGATACCTCAGCTGGCTCAAGCTGATCAGTGCAACCTGAACACCAGCAACCACCTGCTCTCTGAGCCTCCAGCCTGGAGGGCTCAGTGTCTCTCTGACGGACAAGGCCTTCTAACCTGCCTGAGGGTCCTGAAATCCATTTCTGCTACAGATGGAGCTCAGGAAACAGTTTTGGTAATAACTGCAAGCGCTCGTCTTAATGGCAGCCATGTCTGTTGGATTCTCTAATCCGTAGCTTTCAGTGTTACGGTGTCTCTCTGTGCTGCTCTGTGCCTGTGTACCCTTTCTCCTCAAAGCCTCTTCCTGAGGTACCCTGTACCCCAGGGCTGCCTTCATTGGCATCATTACTTTCATTACATATCTAGTTCAGACATTCTGGATGATAGAACAGGAACAGGTCCTGTCCTTAGAAAGTCTCTGCCCAGCAGGGGAGCCATCGAGATGTTGCTGTAGTGCAGTCAATCAAGTGCTTTTGAGATCTATCAGGCATGAGACATATCTGCCACACCCTGGCCCGGTCGCCTCTCTGCATACACAAACACATGTTTACCTGTACACGTATGCTACATGTTTACATATACGTGTAAATGAGCACATTAAGTATACAGGTCAGAATCAGTATACAGTTACACGGTCCTCTGTGTAGAGCCTCAGGATCCAGACTGAGGGAAAGACTAATCTGAGCCCTGTATTGTCCATTATAAGCCCAACCTTGGGCAAGGCTATTAACCTTTAGAAGCTTTAATTTCATCTTTTAAAAAATTTTATTTATTTATTTATTTTTAGAGAGAGGGGAAGGGAGGGAGAAAGAGAGGGAGAAACATTGATGTGCAAGCTACCTCCACCAGTCGCCCCTCGCATGCAGCCCACAACCGAGGCGTGTGCCCTGACTGGGAATCGAATTGGCGGCCTTTCAGAATGCAGGCCGGCACTCAAGCCACCGAGCCACACCAGCCGGGGCTAATTTCCTCATCTTTAAAATGAGGTCATTGAAAATCTACCTCACAAGGTCATTGTCAGGATTACAGTTACTGCTATCTTACATTTATTTAGGGCTTTGCAAAGTGCCAAGGGCCATACAAGCATTAACTCACTTAATCTCCCAACAGCTCTGTCAGGCAGGTGGCAGGGAATGAGATGAGGAAGCTGAGTTCAGAGGTTAAGCAGCCCAAGGTTGCTGGGGGATGGACCTGGGATGGGGCCCTTTTCCTTCCAACTCCAAAATGCTTTAAGAGCATCGTAAGAAGTGTGTTGTAAGGGGGCCCAGGCTCCTAGGCCGTGATATCAATAAGGAGAAGAAAGCAGAGGGATCACAAGACACCTACGCAAAGGCTCGGAAGGTTAGGTCGGGAAAGGTGGTGTGTGTGAAAGTGAGAAGTCCCTGTGTTACACAGGACAGATTGGTGCGGGATGCTAGAAGTTAGATGTGGATGCTTCCTGTCCCTGGGAGCTGCCTTCAGACCTGTGTTTGAGGGGCTATGATTAATAACTGCCACCATCCCCAGGGTCGTCGGTCCTCTTCAGAAGAGAAAAAGCTAGAAGAGAAGAAATGGGCAGGGGCTCAAATGCCTATTTATAGCCTAAGCTTTGGAGAGGAGGAGGAGGAGGCGGAGGAGCTGGCCTTGAAGTTCACCTCTGGGGACTCCAAGAGTTGGTCTGAGCCCACTGTCCAGGTTCTTCAGCAAAAGAAGGTAAAAGTTCCAGAGTGGGGAGGAGGTTGATGGTGGCGGAGGGAAGGGTGTGGGGTGGGTGGGAGCAGTGATGCTCAAAGGCTGAAACAGAGGGAGGGGGCATTACCCACCACTTTCTAATCCCCTTTCCTAACGTCTTGGTTGAACAAACATCTTCCCGAACTGGGGTCCATTCTCTCTGCCCTTGATTTTGTAAGTTGGCCTGAGGGATGCTTAAGTTGGTCCTTATTACCTCTTTCCTCCTTCCTTCACCTCTCTTTCTCAATCCCCAGATGGCTCTAATGAACTTGTTGTGCTCCAGTGTGGCATCAAATGTAAACATGAAATATGCAGCCAGCTCTACTGAGACTTCCCTTCTGGAAATTTGTACTGAACTTGCCCCCTTGGAGCCTGAGTTTATCCTCAAGGTATTGTGGCTGGAGAGAGTGGATGGGAGTGGGAAGCTGGGAGCTAAAGAGGGTGCTTATAGTGTGTAAGGAGATAGTGACCAGCTTTGTGTCGTGGGTGGAAGGAGCTTCACTTGGGAAGGGAATACGATCTCTGGGTGAGTCTATGGCCTGGTCCCTGGGGTTCTCTGAGGAGTGGGGAAGGTGGGAGCGGGAAGGAGATACTAGGGTTCATTTGTTTAGCAGTACACAGTCTAAGTACACAGTATCTTGAGGGTCATACCAACAGAATGAAACATGATCTGGCTCATAAGGAGCTTGTGGTATTGTTGGGTCAGCAAAACACTCCCAAATATGTAAATACAAATGGTGTAGCAGATAAGTGACTGTTTCAGAAGCAGAGAAAAGGGGGGAAATGTTTTCTGTGAGACTGGAAGATGTCAGGTTTCATCAGCACTTTGAGCCCAGGGTAAGTCTTTGATAGACATTGGTGGTGGGAGGTCTTCCGTAGAGGGAAGGGGCCTGGCTGACTTGGGAGGTGATTAGTAGACCCAGAAGACGTGCTGCAAACAAAGGTGGATACGGACTAGATTATGTAAGACTTAAAATGCAAAGCTAAGAGCCTTGAACTTTATATTTTATAGACCATATGGGGAGCTCAGGAAAGGTTTTATGCAGGTGGATTAGATATGCAAGTTCATTTAGGGCACGAAGCTCCGGGAGAAGTGACTGGGATGCCAACCCGTCCCTCCCTGTGCCCTAGGCTTCTCTGTATGCCAGGCAGCAGCTGAATGTCCGGGATGTGGCCAACAAAGTGCTGGCCATTGCTGCCTTCCTGCCAGCCTGCCGCCCCCACCTGCGACGATATTTCTGTGCCATTGTCCAGCTGCCTTCTGATTGGATCCAGGTAGCCGAGGTCTACCAGGTATGACAGACACTCCCCTGAATTTCGGCCTTCACGTGGGTTGCTCATTGCATCTCTGGAGAAAATTCTCAAGACATTTTGGGCTCCTCTCTGCTGTCCTCTACCTTGGCGCCCAGAGAGGACAACATCTCCCTGTACCAGGCTGGGTTGCCCAGCAGGCAGAATACAGTTGAGAAGGGCTGGACCGCAGTTTGAGAAAAACGGGACTTCTGCAGGACCTTTTATTTACAGTGAAGAAAACGAGACTCGTAGAAGCCTGCTGACGGGCCCCGTAACATAGAAACTGTAATTTCAGAGCTGGGGCTGAGACCTTGCTCTCTGCTCTCATTGAGCTCTCTGAAGGGTCTTGTTTTGTTTTGGAGGGCTTGTTTGGGTCTCATTCCTGATGGTTTCCCCTCTCTCTGACAGAACCTGGCGGGAGGAGAGGGGAGCAAGCTGGCATCCCTGCCTGCCTGCCTACGTGCTGCTATGACTGACAAATTCGCCCAGTTTGATGAGTACCAGCTGGCCAAGTACAACCCTCGGAAGCACCGGGCCAAGGGATGCCCCCGCCGCCCCCCACGCCCTCCGGTCAGTCCCTGTCTCATCCCTGGTCATTTATTGCCCGAGTCCCTCCTCTCTGGAAAGGGAGGAATGAGGGAACATGCGGACCCTGGGGACCCCACACTAAGCATCTGACATGTCCCCACCACCAGGAACAAACACAGTCAGAAAAATGCAGAGGAGCCAGGTAGAGCCCAGGGGCAGAGAGGCAGGGCCTGCCTCTTTCCTAGCTGGCTTCTTTTCCGGTAGAGGTGGGCCTTTGGGGCCACTGGGATGGATCTCTCTAGGGACAGCCTCTATTTCTCTTTTTGAATGCTTCTCCTGTCCCAACAGAAGGCGGAGCGTCCATTTTCTGAGACACAGAGCTATTTTCCAAGGTACCTGAAGCCTCTAAAAACTGAGCAGAAGAAGGTGAGTGCCTTGTTCTGGGGTTCTGTAGGTGCACGTACGCTCTTTTCTCAACTAATATTTAGAAATGGAATTCCATTTGGTTTAGAAATATTAACAGTGGAGCCCTGACTGACGTGGCCCAGTGGGTTGGGCGTCATCCTGCAAACCGCCTGTTCGATTCCCAGTTAGGGCACATGCCTGGGTTGTGGACCAAGGTTCCTGGTTGGGGGCGTGTGAGAGGCAACCGATAGATGTTTCTCTCACACATTGATGTTTCGCTCCCTCTCTTTCTCCCTCCCCTCCTCTCTATCTGAAAATAAATAAATAAACCTTAAAAAAAAACAAACCTAATAGTGAGTACGGTAGGCACATGGCAGTTTTCTAGCTGGGGAATTCTCAACTGTGATTATGGGATCTGGTTTTGAAAGCACTGGGAAAGGCTCCCCACCCCCGCCTTCACTCTCCTGGGTATTATCCTTTACCGACAGGTGGCTTGTCCAACTGGATAAATGAGTTAAAGACATGAAATATTTACCTTCCATGGGAAGTTTTAAAAACAAACGAAACTTTTTTTTTTTGCATTAATAACGAATAAGTCATTGTACTTAGTGTTTAAGAGCCTAGAATCTGGATTCTGGCCTGGGTTTGAATCCCACCAGCACTGGCACTTGTGGGCTACCTGACTTTGGCCAAATGATTTACCCTCTCTCACCTCAGTTTCCTCAGATGTAAAATGGAGATAATAGTAGCACCTACAGCACTGGGTTTTTGTGAGGATTAAATCAGTTATTATATTTCTGGTATTTCTAACAATACCAACAATACCTGGCACTGAATAAAGCGTGACCTGCTACCATCACCATCATTAAAATGGAGATTAGGAAAATATAAGCATTATAAGAAGACATATGCTCAGTTGGTCAGTTGATCTTTCTCTTCATCCTAATAAGACATCCCAAACTTAGCTCTTCCACCAGAGAAGATTCTGAAAAGCAACTTCTTTCGGTTTTTCTTTTAAGATTTTATTTATTTATTCTTAGTGGGAGGGGAAGGGAGGGAGAAGGAGAGGGAGAGAACATCGACGTGAGAGAGAAACATTGGTTGGGTTGCCTTCCGTGCGCACCCTGACTGGGACCAGCGCACGACCCGGGCATGTGCACCTACCGCCAATCAAACCAGCGACCTTTCACTTTGCTGGACGTTGCCCAGCTAAGCCACACTGGTCAGGGCAGCTGCTTTCAGTTTTTCAACTCCTCACAGACTGCATTGTTCTGACGCCTCCATTTACCTGTTCCAAGTCTTAGTGATTTAAATAAGAGCTCCTTTTCTCCTTCTTCCCTTGGAAAACAAGGTGTTCTCCCCCATCTTGCTTTTCACAAGGCAATCACTCCATTTTACCAGTGATAGTTCAGTCTTGTTTAAATAAAGCACAGTGACCCCAAAACACTGCTAGCTTACTGTTGCCCCTGGAGTTCTTGTTGCTAGAGAATTTTACCCTCTATTCCTACTATTTACCTAAATCTACTTTGGGGAAAGAAATAATCTCAGAGATACAGGATGGTCTTAGGTTCTGCTTTCTAAAGAAAGTGACCATGATCATAGATTAAATGACCCCTGTGGGATCTGGGGATGTTTCCACAGTTTGAGGAGAGCTACAACGCAGTGCCAGAGAAAAAGAAGCCACCAAGGTTCACGCTGAAGAAGTTGGTACAGCGACTGCATATCCGGGAGCCTGCCCAGCACGTGTACTCCCTACTGGGCTACAGGTGAGAAGACACTCCCTGACCATACATTCTATTTGGGCAACTCTGTGACTTTTCAACATCAACAGCCCCAGTCCCTATAGTTCTCACCCCAGCAACATTAGTTTGGGCAGACATGGCCTGTAAACATGACTGACTAGCTTTGACTGGCACACCTTTCCTTTCCTGAGTTATTTTCAGCTGGCTTTGAAATGATAAGCTTTTCCTCCTCTGTTCCAGATACCCATCCAACCTACAGGCCTTTTCTCGAAGTCGCCTCCCTGGACCATGGGATGCTAGCAGAGCTGGGAAGCGGATGAAGCTGTCTCAGCCAGAGACCTGGGAGCGGGAGCTGAGCTCGCGGGGGAACAAAGCTTCTGTATGGGAAGAACTTATTGGTACAGTAACCTTGACTATCACACCTTCTCCCGCTCTTCCCCATTTATGCCTCTCCGTTTTGGACTAGAGGATTTCCATACATGATGCAGTTATTCTGTTGCGTGGTGATTGGATTTATAAGGCCTGCCATTGACTACACCCAAGTGGACAGTGATGCCTGCTTCGAGTAACGCTGGCATTGTAGGTAGATCACTATTCCAGATGTGGTTAGGTGATATACAGGTTTTTATCAACACATGACAAAAGTGGTACCTTCTTTCTGATTTCACTTGTATCAGTATCTGTGTAACTCATCTAAATAAGGTAGGAACTTCCTGGCACACGGCGTAGTGGAATCTCCACAGAAATTTATATTTAGGACATGGACATTTTAGGTAATTTTTCCATATTGATTTTAGAAACTTCAAATCAGGGAGGAATAAGTTACTCTCAATCTTCTCTTTCTCTATTTTCTTCTTTGTTAGTTATTTTTAACTACAGAAGGCTCTTTCTATTCTGTTTTGTTTTCTTTTACTTCTTCTTTCATCTTAGAAAATTTAAAGTCATCTTCTTTCTGTTGAGAAATATCTAACTAGAGCTTTTTTCTGCTTGGATTTTTTAGACTTCATGTTTTAGAGCTTGAGAAGACCACATTGGCTTTTACCTTATTTCTCTGTGACCTGCCGTTATAGATTATACTCAGGGTCACCTGAATCGCTCAGCTGTTTAGTACTCCTCTCACTTTGTGATTGTCACTGGTCTTGTCCGCATCAGAATCACATGGGAATTCTCACACACACACACACACACACACACACACGCCTGACAATATCTTCCCCAATATTGACTCAACTTTGGGTGGAGTAGAATAAAGAGGCCTGGATGGGAGCCAGGATATGTAGGTAATTCCAGTTTGTATCATCTCCACTTTCTCTCTCTGCCCCTGAAAATTAAAACTGTGTCATTTTTCTTGGTTGAGACAAATACCCATAGTCTAACCCACTGGTCTCCAGAGTATTTTTTTAATCATATATTGCAAAAAATTTTGGAATAAACAGAATATATATTTACATATAGGGTGGGGCAAAAGTAGGTTTATAGCTGTGAGTACACAAAACACAGTTTATTCATGTATTATTAATTTATTATTATATTATTTTCCATATGAACAGCTGTAAACCTACTTTTGCCCCACCTTATATTTAAAAAAATTTGTACATGTACTAATAAATTAATGTACTTTAAGAAATATATATATAATGCAATTATTTAAAATATATATGTGAAAATCAATATAAGTAAATAAAATATTAAAACATATAAACATCAGTATAAGGTATAAGATAAAATGTAATAGATATACAGACCTCTCTTAGGAGACCACTGGTTCATTACCTTATTAACAGTTTCTTTGGAATGAAATCAGTGAATTTCTCAGTCTATAGGATAAATACTCAATTTATTTTCTAGTACCATAAATCTGATCTTGGAATTAAGTTTTTACCCGAATGAGTTAGAAAACCTTTCATACATAGCAACAGTTGAGAAAAACTCACGACTTTACAAAGGACACAATAGCTCATCAGTTGGGACACATCACTTATACTGTGTACACAACCTTATTTTTCTATTCTCCTGATTAAGCTGCTCATAAGTGCAGGCTACCGCACGGAAGGTGGGTTCGGGTGCTGACAGGCCTGGTCTCTAAAAGTGAGGGTGTCCCCCTTACTAATCACACCTCTTACTTATGTTTACCTTTATCTAAAAGACAGAAGGAAGTTTCCTGTTTATACTAGTCAGTTAGTCCATATGGTGTATGGTGTGTGATGGTTGAGGTGTATTGAGGAAGAGGAGGAGTGTACAATATGGGGGCATCGATGGCGTCCCCTCCCTCTTTTTATGGTTTCTGCATAAAGTGACATCGCAACTTATCTTGGAATCATAAATGGATTTGGAATTATTATTCATTATTAACCAAACTGACCCTTTAAAATTGACACATGACTTAAAAGGTTATTGCTAAGAAATTATGACTTGAAGATAATACTAATTTCACAGGGGCAAGTAAACAAGAAGTACGTGACAAAGGTGAAGCTGTGCTTCGCTGCAAGTCTTTTTCACCTGCACATAAATGAAAAATAATGACCGTTTAATCAGATTGTACAAGAAGTTTGCCAGAAAACTTAAAAAGTATCACAAAGACTATTTGAACTAGGGAGTTACACTCACTGTCATAATGATGAGCCTTACCTTAATTACATGTGGCGCCTTGAAATATTAACTAATGATTGTACTACATGTATACAATTTATAAATTAAACAAATCTTACACTAGGAAATTTCTCTTTCCGCTATCTAAAAGGTTTGGAAATCATTATTCTCAGTTACAGAATATATTTTGTTAGTTGAGCCCAGTCTCAGGGCTGGAGCCAATAGACAAAGTGATGACGCAAGTTGTTTATTGAAACAGCCATCCCCTAAACAGGGCTGTGTAAATATTGCTCCAAACTTCAGACCAACCATTTTTTTTTTCTTTGCAGACATTTAAAATGTTCTGAGTCAGATAGATCATACATTAATACCTCACTCCCTTTATTCTGAATTTTCTGTATGACCTCTGAACTTCTTGCTCTGGTCTCTGACCTCTCTCACTCATCCTTTGTTTGCTTTTCTCACCCTCTCCCCCACCTTCTGCAGACAATGGCAAGCTTCCCTTCATGGCCATGCTTCGGAATCTGTGCAACCTGCTGAAGGTTGGGATCAGTGCCCACCACCACGAGCTTGTACTGCAGAGACTCCAGCAAGCGGTATTTGTGAGGGGCAGGGAGCTGGGTGTCCCTGCCACTAGAGGTGGCTATGGTGATGCTGCCGCAGCTTTGAAAACCAGGCTTTTGCTAGGGTCTGGGGAAGGTCATGGCTGCACGGTATTTCCATGTGGGCTGAAAACAGGTATGGAGATACAGATAGGCTGGGGAAGATAGGTCCGTGGGTTCACCAACCCTTTGGGAAATTAGAGTATAAGAACTTCCCTTTTTGTTTTCTGAGATCAGTGACTTACTAGGAGGAGTCACTTCTGTAATTTAACTGATTTCAGAGGAAGTCTGATATAAAACAAAGACAGATCCTTCTGTTACTTCCTCTCCTTTCTTCTTTACTTCTTCTCATATTCTCACATAATCGTTGGCCTTTCTTTTTAATCTTTTCTCCCTTTCTCTGTATCTCTCCTGTAATCTTCATTTTGTCTTTCCTTACCTTCCCACAAATCTAGAGTGATTATGTCAAGTTTCTGGTCACTGAGGCCCCTAATGCCCCTCATACTCATGACCCCTCTCTTGCCTTCCAGAAGTCTGTAATCCATAGTCGGCAGTTTCCATTCAGATTCCTTAATGCCCATGATTCCATCAATGGCCTTGAGGCTCAACTAAAAACTAAAGGTATTATCTCTCTCCTTCCAACTCCCGTTTGTCGCTCATGTCTGAGAATAGATGAGGCAACAGCACTGGTATTTTTCAGCCTCTTACCTTCCAGTCCCAGGGTGTGGGGTGAGCAGAGGTCAGATGCTTGCCAGCCCCAAGGGTTGGGGTGCAGGACTGGTGCTGATGGAAAAGCAAGATGAGGGAACAGAAACTGCCTGACTCAAATACTTACCTGTTGCCACACAGCATTGCCATTTCCTTCCAACACACAACTGATGAGGCGGATAATGATTAGAAACTCCAGAGTTGTCAAGAGGCATTTCTATAACAGGGAACTTTGCAACCTAAATCGTCGGAAACTTCGGGCAGCAATGATGATGCCTGTGTTGTATGAGCAACTCAAGAGGGAGAAACTGAAAATACACAGGACCAGGTGTGTGTGTGTGTGTGTGTTTTATCTGGAAGTGAAGGGTGGGCAATAAAAGGTACCCTGGCAAGGCTTGGGAGTCATCTGGGAACCCCAACTTTTATTCTGGAAAGACATCCTTGGCAGTCATCCCAATGGCTTAAACTTGCCTGGTTTCAATCACCTTTTGCACAGCAAAACTTGACTTTGGCATTGTCCTCTAGAGAGATCATGAAACAAAATTTATGTTTGGACCTCTGCCCTATTCTTTGTGATTGTTTCGTCGGTTTCCATGGATTCTGTGAGTCTGTGTAGCATCTCCCTTTCTCTTTGTGCATGCTAGTATCTTCTCTGTTTTTACTCTGGTTCACAGTTTTCTTTCTTTTCCTTCTCTGCGATATCTGTTTTTTTCTTTTTGTTTCTCTTTCTGTATTTTTTGATCCATTCACTTTCCTTTTTCTTTTGACACAGATATAGTTATGATCAAGCAGGCTCAAATACAGACATGAAACCTTCTCTGAGTCCCAGCACCCTGCCTTTCAGATGCTTCAACAGCATCTTTATTCATTTTCATTCAAGGGAAAGGCAGGGATCATCTGACTTTCTGGTAGAACTCAGTGGCCAGGAATATCCTGAATCAGTGACCAATGAACACAGTTCACTAAGAATCAAGCTTAGGCTATGGTCCAAAGAGTACACCTTTGTTGGCCATAGCCACGTGTGGCTTTTGAGCACTTGAAATGTGGCTTGTTGAAACTGAGATGTGCTGGATTTTGAGAATAGTATGAAGAAAGGATGTGAAAGATCCCATTAATAATTTTTGTATTAATTGCATGTTGAAACAAAATTTTTAAAATGTATTAGGTTAAATATAATATTAAATTAATTTCTTCTGTTTCTTTGTACCTTTTTAAAAGTGGCTACTAGAAAATTTTAAATTACCTGTGTGTGTAATTTTAATTTAATTTAATCTCTTTAATTGCAATATCATTTTATTGAATAGTACAGGTAATAACTACAGAGTTCTATAGATTAAAAAATTATTATGAAAAAATTAAACATGCACGCAAGTAATGCGAATAGTTTAATGGACTCCTATAAAACTGTTAGTCATATTCAGTGATTATCTACATTTTACCACACTTCCTTTCTTGACCCCTTTCTTTTTTCCTTTTTTGAATATGTTTTCAAAAAACAAATGTCAAATAATATGACACATTTTATTTCACACACCTCTCCCCCCGCCCCATACTTCTCATATGTGTGTGTCTCTCTCTCTTTTCTTAAATCCTCACCTGAGGATAGAGAGAAGTGTTGCTGTAAGGGAGGAACTGATTGGTGATGGGTTGCCTCTCATGCACCCCAACCAGGGATTGAACCTGCATCCTGGGTGTATGCCCTGACTGGCAATCAAACCCATGACATTTTGGTGTACGGGACCAACGCTCCAACCAACTGAGCCACCCGGCCAGGGCTCATGTGCCTCTTAAAACAGACATGTATATAATCAGAATGCCATTAATATACTTAATAAAACTGAAGACAAGGGGGCAATCCCCCCACCATTGTTCATATCCATGGATCATGTGTGTAAGTTCTTTGGCTACTCCATTTCTTATACTGTACGTTATATCCCCAAGGCTCTTCTGTACCTACCTATTTGTACTTCTTAATCCCCTCACCTCTTTACCCCTTCCCCCACACCATCTCCCATCTGACCACCTTCCTGTAACTAACTTCTTTTCTCTTGCTTTTAAGAGTCTCTTTTTAACTTTAACCTTTGGCTTTTTAATAATGATGTGTCTCGAAGTGGGCCTCTTTGCATCCGTCATAATTGGGACACTGCACTTCCTGGACTTGCATGTCTATTTCCTTCACCAAATTAGGGAAGTTTTCTTTCACTATTTTTTCAGATAGATTTCCAATTTCTTGCTCTTTTCTTCTCCTTCTGGCACCCCTATGAGGTGAATGTTGGACCTCTTAAAGTTGTCTTAGAGCTGTTTATACTGCGTCCTCAGTTTTTTGGATTCTTTTTTTCTTCTTCTTGTTCTGCATGGTGGTTTTTTGCTTCCTTATGTTCCAAATCATTGATTTGATTCTCGGCTTCATCCACTCTACTGTTGTTTCCCTGTAAGTTGTTCTTTATTTCAATTAGTGTATCCTTTGTTTTTTACTGGATCTTTTTTGTGCTGCTGAGGTCCTCACTAAGTTCCTTGAGCATCCTTATGACCAGTGTTTTGAACTCTGCATCTCATAGATTGCTTATCTCCATTTCATTTAGTTCTTTTGCTGGAGTTGTGATCTGTTCTTTCATTTGGACCATGTTTCTTTGTCTTCTCATTTTGGCGGCCTCCCTGTGCTTGTTTCTATGTATTAAGTAGAGTTGCTTTAACTCCGTGTCTTGGTAGTGTGGCCTTATGTAGTAGGTGTCCTGTAGGGTCCAGTGGCACAGCCTCCCCTATCACCCAAGCTAGGTGCTTGAGATGCAGCATCTGTGTGGGCTGTGTACACCCTCCTCTTGCAGTTGAGCCTTGGTTGCTGTTGGCAGATCAATGGGAGGGATTTATCCGGGCCAGTTAGCTGCAAGGACTGGCAGTGACCACTGACCACCAACTTCTGCCCTGCATGGAGGATCAGCCTTGCAGGGGCAGGGCGGTGGTGCTCTGATGTGGTCTGTAGCTGTCCACTGGGTGTGCTGGCCCTGTGGTTTCCCAGGTGGTGCAGACCAAGGTCAGCCCCCACCTGTGTTTTGCCCAGGGCACCCTGCCTGAGCTGTAAAGCTATCTGAGACGGCTGCTACTCGTGCTGGACTTGAGATTCCCAGGTGAAGCCAAGCTGTGACTCTCATCTGGTTGCTGGTAGGGCTCACTGATGCCAACTCTTGCTTGTTTGATAGGATTTAGAAGCCAAGACCAGCCATTCTTAGGGAAAAGCAGCTTGGGTGGGCCCCTAAGTTGGGTGGGGTACAGCCTCTGTGTATCTCCAAGGGAGGTCACACAGTCTAGGTTGATGGAGTCTCAGATATGACACCAGTCTACCAGCTCTGTAGGGGGAGGGCTCAGCCAAGGGACAGTGCCCTCTGTTCACCCCAGTTCCAGACACTTCATTTTCTCCCTGCATACCACTGGTGCCCTTCAAACTGCCACCCCAGTGCTGGAGCTCAAAGGGAGCAAGTCTGAGTAGGCGAGTCCATGCGTGGGTTCCCCAAGAGGAACTGCTTAGGGCTCCAGCAGCCTCCTCCACTGACTCAATCCCCACTGGTTTTCGCAGCCGGAAGCTGTGGGGACTTATCTTCCTGGCACTGGAATCCTCAGCTGGGGGGCCTGGTATGGGTCTGGGCCTCCTGGCTCCCGAGATATCCCTCCCGAATTTTTATCTGCGTGGGTGTGGGGCCAGCTCATTCTGCGTCTGCGCCCCTCCTAGCGGCCTGGATGGATGTGGTTTCTTCAGTTCTGTAGTTGTCCGACTTCCATTCAACTGGATTTCTGACATTCCCGAGTGATGGTTGTTCAACATTTTAGTTGTAATTTTGATGTGGTTGTGCGAGAAGGCAAGCCATGTCTGCCTAAGCCACAATCTTGACTGGAAGCCGTGTTTGTTCTTTAAAATATAATTTAAAAATATGTAGCAGTTAAATCTTGCCTCACAAAGCAAGTATACCAAGTGATTTCAGAGAGTGGGTCTACAGATGACTTCTCTCCTGCCATGGTAATGGATTGGGGGAGTCTTGCAGAATGACTTCAAAGGGAAGCCCTGTCCCAGTGTTCTCTACTGGCAATGGAGGCGGGCTGTGGAAGGTGGGAGATGGGGAAGACCCAGTACCTGACTGGCAAGTTCTCATCTTCCCATCTTCCTTAAAGCAGCAAACAGAGTAGACCCTAAGTCCTTCTGTCTGTTCCTCTCCTGCCTGCAGACAGTGGAAATATGACGGTGAGATGCTGGCTCGGTATCGACAGGCCCTGGAGACAGCGGTGAACCTCTCTGTGAAGCACAGCCTGCCCCCGCTGCCAGGCCGCACCCTCTTGGTCTATCTGACGGATGCGGATGCAGACCAGCTCTGTCCCAAGAGCAACCCACAAGGGGTAAAAAAATAAAAGAAGTGGGGGGCTGATAGGATGTGGGAGTTTCTCAGAGATTTCGTACACTTGGTTCTTATAAGCAAGCATGCATAAGCAAGCAAGTGACTGAAACAAAGGACTTGCATTTGCTTCCCAGTGTCAGACCTTGGTCCCCAGGGCCAATTTCTAGAATATGGCCTCAAGCCTGTTCATGGATAATAATACTAACATTTCACATTTGGCTGATATATAACCTCTAAATTTCTGTCATCCAGACATCCACTTTTACCTCCCTACATCCAAGTGCTGAATCTGGGCAGGGACCCTGGCCTCTCTCCTCCTCCCTCCCGGCAGTTCTTCCTGAGGGCTGCCGAAAGCGCTCCCCTCTTAACTGGGGATTTTGTCCCTTTCCCCAAACCGTGGAGGTGTTTGGCCTTCAGGGCTGGACAGACAAGAGTGGATTTGAAAGCAAGGGAGTCTTATTTCACCCTGACCCTTGTCCAATCAGCCCCCCCTGAACTATGTGTTGCTGTTGGTGGGAATGATGATTGCGCGGGCGGAGCACGCGGATCTCTTGCTGTGCGGCGGCGGCGCTGTGAAGACTGCGGTGATCAAGGCAGAAGACGGTATCCTGAAGACTGCCGTGGAACTCCAGGCTCAAGTCCAGGTCAGCCACCCACCCCCACCGTGCAAAAATATGTGAATGGACACAAGCCTGGGAGCAGCCTGCATAGTCGGGAAAGCCTTGGATATGCACAGTTCCGAAGATCCCCCAGGCCACCACGTAACGCGAGGCTTTTTCCTTCAGGAGTTAGATGGAAATCATGAAGGGTCCCTGTATACTTTTGGGAAGTACCTGCTGTCTCTGGCTGCCCAGAGAGTTCCTGTGAGTACTGCCCAGTCCCTGAGAAACTCTCCCTTCCCACACATTTACCTCCACAACTGATGTATCTCCTTCCTCAAAAGTGACCTTTCAGAGCATATACCAGATTAGCTCCCTGCTGGCTGCAACCCCCTAACCAGTGTTATGCTGATAAATGTTTAACAACCAGCAATCTGGGAAAATAAGTCTTGGTTAGTAGTATTTTTTGGTTAGCTAAATTTCCATGGTGTAAATACTCCTTCTGTGGTTGAGTTCAAGATATCAGTGAACTCAGAGTTGGGAAGAGATGCTAAGTATCACCATTGTGTAGTTTTTCCACAATACAGATAAAGTACATGTAAGTAAGATCAAGACTAGATAATGTTAAGGCCCTGGTTGGTGTGGCTCAGTGGTTTGAGCACCCGCCTGAAAACTAAAAGGTCACCGGTTTGATTCCCAGTCAGGGCACATGCCTAGGTTACAGGCCAGGTCTCCCGCTGGGGGCGTGTGAAAGGCAACCAATTGATGTTTCTCTTGCACATCAATATTTCTCTCCCTCTCTTTCTCCCTCCTTTCCCCCTCTCTAAAAATAAATAAATAAGATCTTTTTTTAAAAAAGACTAGGTCATGGTAAGATGTAATAAAATAATTAGGAAGTGATGAGTTTTTATTTATTACCTTTATTTTTAATGTAATTTATTTAATGGCAAGTTCATACAATTCAGTATTTAATAGTTGCCATGTTTAGCAGCTGGCTCACAAAATGCCCAATTATTTGACAGTCAGCTCTTGGGAGCTGAAATGAGCCAGCTACCACACACCCACTGCCCTTCCCCCAGCTTCCACTTTGATGCCCTCCAAGTCAGTGTGTTATGGCTGCCAAGTCCTAAGTGCTCTCAGGAGAAGCAGTTTTCTTCCTGCTCAGAATTCTCTAAATTCCTCCATTTCGCAGACATCTCTTGGTGTCCTGAGCTCATTAGCCTGTCTTCTGTTCCTTTGTTCCCTGGTCTCAGCCCCTCCTCTTTTATCTTACAGGTGGACAGGGTCATCATCTTTGGAGAGACTATGAATGAGAAACTGATAAACAGGGCCAAACAGCTCTTCTGGCAGCACGTGAATTCCAAGTGCCTCTTTGTTGGTGTTCTCCTAAGAAGGACGTGGTACACGTAAGGGTGCTAACACTAATTGATTGCTCAGCGCCAGAAGATAGTGATCCATATTTCTGCCTTACTGAAATTTGGGACCCTCCCAATTACCTGGCACCTCCCCAGCTCTGCCTCTTATGCCTGTAGCACCTTTTTTTAAAAAACATAATTGGGGATCCTGTTTTTTTGTGGGTTTTTTTTTTAAGATTTCATTTTTATTTATTTTTAGACAAAGGGAAAGGGAAGGAGAGAGAGGGGGAAACATCAATGTTTGGTTGCCTCTTGAGCGCCCCCGTTGGGCCTGGTCCACAACCCAGGCATGTGCCCTGACTGGGAATCAAACCAGTGACCCTTTGGTTTGCAGGCCGGAGCTCAATCCACTGAGCCACACCGGCCAGGGCTGTCTGTTGCACTTCAGGTGCGAGAAACTTTTCTGAAGTTTTCAGCCTGCAAACTCATACCCCTTTGTGAGGGTCCACCCTAGGCCGAGCCTGGCACATAACCCTATTAAAAATGCAGGAGTTGGATGTCTATCCTAGGGCGTTAGGGTGCAGCGACTGTGTTCCTAGCACTGTTTCTGATAGGTAGTAACTTCTTCCTTTGTCAGATCACAAGATTTGAATCCCAATGACGTGACACTCTTTGGCTGTACTGACGGGATACTGAAGTGAGTACAGCATGGGCCCTGAAAGGGTTGGGGGTTTGTTAGAGCATTTTTTTCCTGATGTCTTTGGTCTCTACTCCATTTACTTTTTTTTCCAAGGAAGAGAGTAGTATATTCCCCTTTACAGCTGTCTAGGTATAGCAGCAACACTGTGTTACAGAAAGGTACCTTTCGTCTTACCACTCCACCATTTTCAAATATTCTACTTCTGCCTCATGGCATGAAATGACTGCTCCAGCATCATTTTTGTATTATATCTAGTAGAAAAGAGGAAAAGGGGACATGGGAGATTGCACCGTTCACTTTTAAGTGAACAACTCTAGAGTTGGTCACATTGCTTCTATTTGTTCCATTCTCGATCCAGAGGAAATCCCATGCTAAAGTTATTTATTTATGCCAAATTTAAAGAAATCTTTTTACCTTTTTTTTTTTCCTCCATGCTTAGCCTTCTCGTTTACATGTTTTCCTCCCTGCCTTTTCCTTTGGATGTCACCTGTGGCCCGAGTTCCTATTAGTAAGCCTCATGCAATTTCTCCTTCTTCAGGAAGCTTTCAAGGCTGGCACAGAGCTGAAGAAGCTCAGACTAGGATGACTTCATCTTTATACTCTCGCCCAGTTTCTCCTGGCCCCACAGAACGCCTATGATAACCATGTATAACAGAAGGGACTAGAACTGGGTTTCTCCCAGTTCCTTCATTCCTATGGTTCTGCACCCTCATTTATTTTAAGTCTGTCACTGCCTATGATCCTCTTTTTAAGGAGTCCAGTTAGCTGGGGGACCTAACCTATCCATATCTTTGTCCTTTGTCCCTTGTCCCCTTAGAAGACTTTACTGACTCTGACTGTGGTATTCTGCTTTCATTTTTATTTTATTTTTTGTCACTGTTTCTTTCAGGTTCATTGCAGAGCGTGGGGCCTCCCGTCTTCTAGAACATGTGGGCCAAATGGACAAAATATTCAAGATTCCATCTCCCCCAGGAAAGACTGGGGCCCTGTCTCCCCGGCCACTGGAAGAGAATAGCCCAAGTCCCTTATCTCCTATTTCCCAGCCTGGGTCAGTCTATGTTTCCGTGCCTTTGTGTGTGGGATGGCGCTACCTTCAAAACCTGGAGAAATTCTGGCTGTTGAGATGCTGCTTGCCCTACTCACTGAAGCATGCCTCTGCTTTCCCAGGCAGGGGTTTCTCTAGCACAGGAAATTGTCGGATTGTGAGCACACCCCTTTCTCTGTTGGGGAAAGGGAGTCAGAATGTGAGGCAGGCAGCATACGGCCAGGGCTCAGGCAGGGCGCCTAGGAGCATGGGCTCTGGCTTTCTTAGCCTAGATTTGCCAAACAGCAGCTTGAATCTTGGGCTGCCAGCTGCTTAATTTTTTAAGCTGTAGTTTCTTGATCAGTAAACCTGATATAGTGGTAATGTTTATCTCACAGTGTTGTCATGAGCCTTCCCTGGGCACATAGTAATTGCATCATAATTACTATCTGACAAAGGAGGGGTGCATGAGAAATGGCAAATGGGGTTTAATTTCCAGGGCTCTGCAGCTGGGGCTACAGACCGCTTATTCTCTGGAGGCCTGCTGGATATCCTCCTGCTGTCTGTTGTACCTGGCTCATGCTTGTGCTGAAGGGTGATCACGGCTGTGTCTGTAGAATTGGGTTGTGGAGCTGATCCCTAGATTGAGCCCAACACTCTGCTTACCCCCAGGTGGCGCAACATCCGGCTGTTCATTTCCTCCACTTTCCGGGACATGCATGGGGAGCGGGACCTGCTGCTGAGGTCCGTGCTACCAGCGTTGCAGGCCCAAGCGGCCCCCCACCGCATTAGACTTCATGCCATCGACCTGCGCTGGGGCATCACTGAGGAGGAGACCCGTAGGAACAGGTGTGGGGACCACAGAGAAGAAGGGGTGGGTGAGGGACTGGAGTGGTGGAACCGAGGTGGGCAGTCTTGGGGCTGTAAGGTTGCCTGAGGGCTGAGGGCAGTGGCTTGTCCCTTGGATGCTAATAAGGGCAGCCCGCCTCCATGCTGCTCCGTTGGGAGCCTGCGCCCTGGCTCTCCGTTTGTGCCTGTTTCCTCATATGACGCTCCATAACCATGCCTGCAGACAACTGGAAGTGTGCCTCGGGGAGGTGGAGAATTCGCAGCTGTTTGTGGGCATTCTGGGCTCCCGCTATGGCTACGTTCCCCCCAGCTACAACCTCCCTGACCATCCTCACTTCCACTGGGTAAGGCAGACAAGGTTGGAGCAGGGTCTGGGGAAGAGGCAAAGGTTGGGGCAGGAGTGGGGAGAAGCCATGGTTTGTCAAGACCCCTGGGACTATGCGCAAGCAGGTCCTGGAGACTTGAAGTGAAACACTGACAGAAGGTGGGTGAGCGACCAAGTCCTAGATGAGGGAATTTCTTTGAAAAGTGCCTCTGGGTGACCAAGGGATATGAAGTTAAGAGGGCAGATCTGTTTAGGTTTTGCCATCTGCGTTCTGCTCTCCCTTCAGTCATTGTGTGGTTTTGTGGGAAATAGCTTATCCTAATCTGGCTTTAATTCCCCCATATTCTAAAGAGAAACAGTGACATCTGCATCTCAGGGTTATTATAAGAATTAGAAATCTATAAAAAAAAACGCTCAATATGTGATGGGCATTCAATGAATGTTTGCTGTTAGCTATATTTTATTGACTAGTATCCGGAGGGAGGGAGGGAGGAACATTACTGAGATGAAGGACCTCTGGGGTCTTGGCAGGTCTCAAGGGAGGGGTTAGTGTGAGGTAGGACCGAGCCCGCCTGTTCTCCGCCCTCTCCCTCAGGCCCAGCAGTACCCTTCAGGTCGCTCTGTGACAGAGATGGAGGTGATGCAGTTCCTGAATCGGGGCCTCCGCCAGCAGCCCGCCGCCGAAGCGCTCATCTACTTCCGGGATTCCAGCTTCCTCAGGTGCGTTCTTTGGGCCCCAGGCCTTGATCTCCACAGGAGGCCGGACAGGCTCAGTGGCCATGTCTTTTCTCCCCATAGTCAGAGTAGAGGAAGGGGAACTAGAAGAGAGAAACAGGGCTCAGAGGGCTTGCCTTTGCAGCAGCAGGTCAGCCTTGAGGTTGGGAGGTCTCCACTTGAGGAGTCTCGGGGCACCGCAGCCAGGTCTGGTGCCTGGGGGCAGAGAGAGGCTGGAGTCCAAGTCCAGCAGCATTCTTGGGGCTTCTTATGTGCTCAGCTCCGTGCCAGATGCCTGGAAACCTGACTTTATTCCTGAGTCTGAAGAGACTGTACATCGGATCTCAGAACTGAAGAGCTACCTGAACAAACAGAAAGGGGTTACCTGTCGCAGGTGAGCTCGGGGAGAAGAGAGCCCCTGCACAGAGAGATGTGGTGAGGGGATCTCTGTGCTGACCCCGCCTGTGCTTGCTTTGCCCGTAGATACTCCTGTGAGTGGGGAGGTGTGGCGGCCGGCCGGCCCTATGTTGCGGGGCTGGAGGAGTTCGGGCAGTTGGTTCTGCAGGATGTGTGGAGTCTGATCCAGAAGCTTTACCTACAGGTCAGTGAGCACTGGTGGCCTGGGAGTGCAGAGGGTGTAGGGTGTTCTGGATACTCCTGGGTGGGAAGTAACTTTGTGGGAGCTCTGCGAGTTTTAGCCCTGGGGTCCTGAGGAGCATGGAAACATTGTCACTGCCCCATGTGCCCGCAGCCTGGAGCCCAGCCGGAGCAGCCAGTGTCCATCCCAGATGATGACTTGGTCCAGGCCACCTTTCAGCAGCTGCAGAACCCACCGAGTCCCGCCCGACCTCGCCTTCTTCAGGACACAGTGCGGCAGCTGCTGCTGCACCACGGGAAGCTGAGCCTGGTGACCGGGCAGTCGGGACAGGGCAAGACTGCTTTCCTGGTACAGAGTCTCCGAGGCCTGGGCAGGAGGGATGGTGGGCTGCGTGGGCTGAGGAGGGCTGAGGATGTGGGACCAGGGAGTTTGTGCCTGTAGAATGTGACCCTGTTTTCTGTTTCCTTCCCATACAGGCATCCCTTGTTTCAGCTTTGCAGGCTCCCAGTGGGGCCAAGGTGGCCCCTCTAGTCTTCTTCCACTTCTCAGGAGCCCGCCCTGACCAGGGTCTTGCCCTCACCCTACTTAGACGCCTCTGTACCTATTTACATAGCCAGCTGCAAGAGCCGGATGCCCTCCCTCATTCCTACCGGTGCGTATCTTCCGCACCAGTCCTGCCTTACTGTTGCCGCACAATGCCATCCCTGCATCTCCCTCTCTGGCTGACCCTGGTCCTTCCCCTCCACACACAGGGGATTGGTGTGGGAGCTGCAGCAGAGGCTGCTGCCCAAGGCTTCCCAGTCCCTGCAGTCTGGGCAGACCCTGGTGCTAATCATCGATGGGGCTGACAGGTTGGTGGACCAGCATGGGCAGCTGATCTCAGACTGGATCCCAGAGACCCTTCCCCCGGTGAGTGTGAGAAGGAGGTGAGGGGCGGCATGTAGCAGGGAGGAAAGGGACCTGTCCAACCTTGTTTCCGTTTCCTTCTACCTCCATAATCTTTTGCCCAAATATCACAGAAGGTGCACTTGGTGCTGAGTGTGTCTAGTGACGCGAGCCTCGGGGAGACCCTTGAGCAGAACCAAGGTGCCCATGTGGTGGCCCTGGGGCCTCTGGAGCCATCTGCCCGGGCTCGGCTGGTGAGAGAGGAGCTCGCTCTGTACGGGAAGCGCCTGGAAGAGTCACCTTTTAACAACCAGGTTGGATTGAGGCCAGGGCTGGTGGGTGTGTGGGGTGAACCTGGGAGCGATGAGGACCAGGGTGATGAGGCAGCCCGCTGCCCCACACAGACCGGCTGCCTCTTCGTTTTCTCAGGAGCTCTGTGCCAGGGGAAGTTGTTAATAAGATAGCTGATCCCCCAGCCTTCTCCCCTGGCACATGGCCTCTCCAGGGCCCATCTGGGTAAGGGGAGGAGTGAGGCTATGATTATTGGGTGGGATGGACTGAGCCACGGGGGATTCCAGAAGAGGTTGGCTGGGCAGAGCAGCATAGGGAAGGACTGGCTGTGCCCTGAGGTGATGCTGTGGATCACTGTGGAAACACTGCTGGGGTTCTCAGCGGAGCAGCTGCCTTGCAGTGGGCTTTGTGCTGGACTGGAGAGCAGGGGGCAGAGGGCTGGCTGTGGGCAGGCTCTCTGGTACCCATGTTGAGTCCCCTGAGTCTCCTCAGATGAGGCTGCTGTTGGTGAAGCGAGGGTCAGCCCTGCCGCTCTACCTGCGCTTGGTCACTGATCACCTGCGGCTCTTCACACTCTATGAGCAGGTTGGTTGAGGGTGTCAACCCCCACCCCTCATCTTCTGAGTCCTCATCCCACCTCCCGTCTCCATTCAGCTTCTTTCATTCTCACCCCCGCCTTCTCCCGCCCTCCTCTTTTGCCATCTGTGATCACCCATTCCCCATCCTCCCCTCGCTCCCAAGCCTGCTTTTCTCCGACCCGCTTTTCTTTCCTTTTCATCCCTTCCCTTGGTTTCTTCTGCAGTCCCCTCCCCTCCCCTCAACCAAAGCTGCCGCTCCCTCTCCCTCCACTAACTGAAGCCTGTCCCTCTCCTCTCGCAGGTGTCTGAGAGACTCCAGACCCTGCCTGCCACTGTCCCCCTGCTGCTGCAGCACATCCTGGGCACTCTGGAGCAAGAGCATGGCCCCGATGTCCTTCCCCGAGCCTTGACCACCCTTGAGGTCACACGCAGCGGTCAGTGCTTGGAAAGAATCGGGAGGCTGAGGGCTCAGTGGTTGGATGACCCTCTTTCAGCTGTGGCCTCTGTGAGCAGTGCAAGGAGGGACTATGTGTCCCAGGGATAGGTACACTGTGTGGTTTGGTGAGGACCTCAGAGAGCTTGCATTTTCAGGTCTTACTGTGGACCAGCTGCACGGAGTGCTGACTGCATGGCAGTTTCTTCCTAGAGGGACCAAGACCTGGGAAGAAGCAGTGGCTGCTGGTGACAATGGGGACCCCTACCCCATGGGCCCGTTTGCCTACCTCGTCCAGAGTCTGCGCAGGTACAGATGACCCCAGTTGACCTGTGTCTTCCCATCTTTGAGGCAGGGCCTCATGTGATCTTTTCTTCACCTCACCCTTCCCTCTGTGTAGCCACTTAAACCTATCTCCCAGACACTGAATGGCTCCCACTCAACTTACCATTATGTGAGATGGGAATGGGAGCCCACAGCTGTGCCAGGATGCTCACTGACGGGCCACCTCCCTCTGTTCTCCTTCCTCCTTTCCCTCACATGAGGACAGTTTGCTAGGGGAGGGCCCCCTGGAGCGGCCTGGGGCCCGACTCTGCCTCCCTGATGGACCTCTAAGGACAGCAGTTAAGTGTCGATACGGGAAGAGGCTGGATCTGGAGTGCACAGCACACATCCTCATAGCGGGTAACTACAGCCCAGTTTAGCTCAGGGCACTGAATATGGGGCCTGGGCACGAAAGCCGGGACCGCTCACTGGAGCTCCCTATCCGCGGGCCTCCTCACCTGCCACCTCAGTGGGTGGATGGCCCGCTATAGCCAGAGGGATGTGAGCTTTGGAAGTGCTTCAGGGCTGAACTCATCTCAATGTTTGCTTCTCTGACCCATACCTCTAGCTCAGCTATGGAAGACCTGTGACCCTGATGCCTCAGGCACCTTCAGAAGTTGCCCTCCTGAGGCTCTGGAAGACCTGCCTCACCACCTGGTTAGTCCCCACACACTACGGCACCTTCTCCCAAGCAACTACTTTGACTGTTCTGAGACCCCTCTCTCCCAGATGACCGTTGTCACCATTGCCTTTACCCCTCTCAAGCTCCCTCTACTTTTCTGCTTTTGGTTTTCTTGCCTTCCTCTTTCAGGTCCTTTGTCCCAGCTCCTAGATCTAGGTCCCAGCTGTCTAGGTGGGGCTAAGACTAGATTGTCCCCCCCTTACCAGCCTCTTCACATCCCTAACGCATCCACTCTGGCCCTCTCAGCTCCAGAGCGGGAACCGTGGCCTTCTTGCAAAGTTCCTCACCAGTCTCCACGTGGTGGCCGCACACCTGGAGCTGGGTCTCATCTCTCAGCTTCTGGAAGCCCATGCCCTCTATGGTGAGCTGAGTCACTGCGCGGCTTCTTTGAGATATGGAGTCCCTGGGTGTGTTTGTGGGGAGCCTGCTCAGAGGGAGGGGTAACGGAAAGAACAAAACAATTTCCATGCCAAGTGGGAAATGCCGAGAGGACCAGCAAGTAAGTCTCGGGAGACCTTTTGCCTACATCTCTTAGATTAGAGGTTCTCAAACTTTGTTTTGTGGGCTTAAAATTACCTGGGAAACTTGTTCGAATTGAAGAGCTCTGGGTCCGCAGATTCTGATTACCTGGGTATGGAGAGGGGACAAGAGATTTGTACTTTTAACAGATGTTCCTGATGCCCCAGAGGGCCACACGTGGAGACTTACCATTTCAGATACACCTGTAATTGTATTTGCCACTGGGGGTATGGGGGTCTGTGCTGGCTCCCCACTGACCCTCTGCATCTCTTCTGTAGCTTCCTCAGTCCCTGAAGAGGAACAGAAGCTTCCTGAGGCTGACATAGCTGTTTTTCACACCTTCCTGAAGCAACAGGCCCCCATCCTGGGTCAGTACCCCCTGCTCCTGCCCCAGCAGGCAGCCAACCAACCTCTGGACTCACCTCTTTGCCGCCAGGCGCCCCAGCTCTCCCAGCGATGGCACCTCCAGCGCATGCTGCGATGGCTTAATAAACCCCACACCATGGGGGGCCAGCAAAGGTAAGATCCTTGACCCCAGACCCTGGTAAGGCCACCAAAGAGCAAGCTGCAGCCCTTTCTGAAACTGGGGAGTAAAGGACAGATCAGAGTGTGGAGAGGGGGTTTCAGGCATAGAAACACAGAAATGAATTCTCGTTTGCTTCCTTCCCCTCATTCCTCATTCCCTCCCTTTCTTTCTGCTCTTTCTCTAGCTCCAGCCTGTCCCTGGCAGTTTCCTCATCCCCTACAGCTGTGGCCTTCTCCCCCAGTGGGAAAAGAGCCGCTGTGGGCACTGCCAATGGAACAGTTTACTTGTTGGACCTGAGGACCTGGCAGGTATGACACTCGGGGTGGGGCAGTTTAACTTCAGAAAAGCTTCACAGACTGCCCTGAGGCCCTAGACAGGCCAAGCCCACCTGCTGTCACCATGTTTGATTCAGTCACTTTACTTCCCTCACATCAGGTCAAAAGGGCTTGGCCAAACATCAGTCGCACAGCAAATACTTGCCACATACCTTCCATTCAAGTCACTGTTTTTAAGCATTGG